>RJWT010024924.1:0-16305 GCA_004365215.1 Cuniculus paca | reverse complement strand
AAAACTTTTCTGTGCTATGCTGTTTCTAGCAAGAAGCGCTACTAGTATGTCATCTTTCATGTTTCTGTTATCTTATCCTTATCATGCAATTATTGGTTATATTTATTCGTTAAGAATCTGGTATGAGATCTTGTATTTCAGTCTAAATCAATAATCCATTGTGTTCCATATAAGAAGCTTTATAAGCAATGAGCTGGGGATAGAGGTCCAGGCCAATCACACAACTCTCTTGAATTTAAGGCAATACGATCTGGAAGGCTTGGGGAGGATACACATCAGAGGTCAGCAAAGTTTTCCATTAAAGGCAAGATAGAAAATATTTTAGGCTTTGTGAACCATATGGTCTCTGTTATAGCTGCTCAGCTCTGCTCTGATGATGTGAAATCAGCCATAGACAACACATACATAGATGAGCAGGGCTATTTTCCAAGAAAACTTCATTTATCTATGGACACTGAAATGTAGATTTCATATAATTTTCAAGTGTCACAAAATATCACTCTATTGATTTTTTTTCAATGACTAAAAAATATAAAATCCATCGTTGACTTACTAGGCCTTATACAAACAGGCAATAGGACAGATTTGACCCATGGGTTGTAGTTTGCTGAGCCTTGACATAGTTTAATCTCTAAGACTGTCTTGCCACTGTTTCAGAGTACCTGATCCAGTAGACAAAAGAGCAACTCTCAAATTCCTTTTTCTCTGGTATGAACATTTGCCAACCCCTCAGGGTGTTGTTAGACTCGGAAAAATGTCGAAAGATACTTATAGAAGGACATTCTCCATGCTTCCTTCACCCTATTGTAACTTTGCAAGGTGTAAAATCCTTCCTATGAGGAAATTCTTCCCAAGGTCTAAACTTAATCCACAGTGCTAGAAGCAAAGCTGTATCCCCAAATGAGGTCAAACACTCATGTTTGTGAATGATTCCTCCATAGACTGGATTTTCTGGGAACAACTCAGCTGTAGATATGGAAATAAACAGGAGGGCAGATTCTGTGGCTTGGCTTTGGTGAGCACAGGCAGCAGTACACCAGCCTTACTGCAGCCACGTGGAAAGAAGCTCTGTCAGATTTAGGGTCTGTCTCATACCACAGTGTGAAGAGGGAATGAATTAGTTCTGCAGGTAGTGACTTTTCTCTACTGGAAGTAAGTAAAGATGGGCAGGGTAGGGACCACTTTGTGATACTGGAGAGAAGGCTGTGTGGAATCAGTAATTTGGATTTACAAGCATGTTGACTTTCTGGTGCATGTCATCTTGCCTCAACTGGAGAAATGACATGAAGAGAGGAGAAATTAAAATGCAGTATTTCATCACTCACACTATTTTACATTTCAGATCACACAAACACAACCTCCTATCTTGGCAGACATGACCACTAAGACCCACAGTTCCTTGGGTCCTTGGGATGGGTGAAAAAGAAAATCACTCAACGGGGTATTGTACATCCAGGTTAGGTTTCTCTTAGCCTCATGAGCAAAGCACCACACATTTTAGTAAAAGAGGATGAAAAAGTGGAGGCGTTTCATTTCATTTTATAACCCAGACTAATGTCTTCTCCCCTGTTGGTTTCTGATCTTAGAAACCAAATACCTGCTAAGGGGGATGAAGTCTGAAAAGGGGAAAATTAAGTTGAGCTTTAGTTAAGTATGTCCCAGTGGTAAGCATTAAATTAGACCTCAAGAAAAAAGTCTTATAAACAAAGTGGTGGGAACCCTTCCCCTCCCAGCCCTAGACTCTTAGGGTCCAAGATTAAGACAAAGGGCAGGTCCCCACGGCAGCTTGCTCTTGCACCTTACGTATCCTGCACCGGCTGGATGAACTGCTGTGTCAGCAGCTCCATGCATCATTAGCCGACCTGGAAAAGCTCCAGCTGCCTTCCTTTTACACTCTCTTTGTACCTCTCACTTTAAAAAAGCTTTCAACAACATCATCCCAAACATCTTTTGTTTTCCCAGCTGGAGAAGCCTTTCTTTCTGTTTGCATCCCATCTCTGGCTAAGTTCTTTTTGCGCTTAAGATCTGCAGTCATGAATCAAAGGGAATCATCACCTAAAAACTCTAAAGTGAATCTGAGTGCTTTGGGATTCCACAGTCCATCTATCTTCTTGGAGCTGCCATATTTAGTTACATTTTCCTATCTACTGTTGGTGGCCATTATCTCCCCTTCTTTCTGTCCTCCAATTAGAGACAACATACAAAGAGCCTCCTAGCAATATTTTCTTGAGACTTAACTGCAATGCCACACAATCTTCTTTGTGCTTGGTGAGTTTTTCTATCCCTCTATAAGTCAGAGGGTGATATGTGTGTTGGGCTTATGGTTAGAGTTGTTTATTACATAAAATGAACTCCTGTTCCAGAGTTCCTCTGGAACTTTCTCTGCAGTTGGGTTTATAATAAATCTAGGAATGAGAATGGAAGATTTACTTCTCCTCTTCTCTCCTTCTTCTTTTTCCTTCTTTTACTATACCCTTCTCCATCTCCCTCCTTCTCTCTTCCTCCTCCTGCTTTCTCTCTCTCTCTTTCTCTCTCTCTCCCTCTCTCTTTCTCCCTCCCTCCAGTACTGGGGACTAAACCCAAGGCCTTTGCACAGTGCTACATCTCAGCTCTTTAAAAATGTTTATTTATTTATTTTGATACACGGTTTGGCTAAGTCACTAACTTCCCAGGATTGAGCTTGAAATTGTGATTTTCCTGCCTTGGCCTTCCATTTTCCTTCCTTGCCCATTTCTTGTTATTATGGATTATGATAGAAATAGTGAGCACGTTGTTTTTTTTGTTTCTTTGTTTGTTTGTTTGTTTTTTGTTGTTGTTGGTGGTGGTGTGGGCATGTGCAACTTGAAGTAAGGAAAATGTTTTCTAAATGAGCTGCTACTAAACTGAGAAGTTGCTGGCATTTAGCTCAATCAATTCAGCTAAGTGGTAATACAGTGTCCTTTACTTTGTTACCTGTTTCTTCTTTTTACATTTGGGAAATACAATGCCCCACTCATAAAATGAAGAAACTCAGGAGATTGAGCAAAGTTCAAGATACATGAAAAATGGTTAGTGCACAGTTTGTTGCCACTAAGATATTTTATTTGTCCGTGTATATGAATCTTGTCTCTTGAATGATATTATAAGCCCTTCCCGGCCCATGATGATCTCTGGATCTTTATTGTTAAATCATCAACTGATCACTTTCAAAAGTTAATCTTATAGTCACAAGCTAAAAATAGAAGTTCTGATTATGAAACTAAAACCTCCAGTATTCTCCCAAGATAATTTCTGAGTGACTGAAATGGGGAAGGAAGAGGAAAGAAAATAAATGGAAATTGATACCTTCTAGCCTGTTGGAAGGTTGGTCTTTTGTGCTAGTAAACTTTAAGAAAAACTACTAATACAGCAATGTTACTGTTTTGAACCTTCAAGTACCCAAGGCTTCTGGACACACAACGTTCATACAGATTAGAATACTAAATCCTGAAGAGGTAACATTACTAGATAATATGAAGTGTGACCCAACAATATAATGACTGTTTAAAGCAATTTATTACAGTAAAAGACACATTGACACTAACCCCCCTTAAAATACTTCCTCTCACTTCAAACTGCTATCGCATCAGGCTTGATACTTTCTGGAGCAGTTCTACAAGTCCTCTTTTCAGTCATGGGTTGTGCTATCATGGCTGCCTTGATGTCCTGAATTTGCTCAAAATGTTTGCCTTTCATGATCATTTGACTTTGGGGGAAGAGATAGAAGTTGCACAGTGGCAACTCTGGTTAATAGGGTGGATAAGGACCACTGTCACGCTTTTATTTGACAGAAATTACTATACCAGAAATAGCACAGCATATTGTCATGACGGAAAATGAAACCATTTGTACATTTCCCAGCTTTCTATCCACATCATTTCTTAAACACTCTACAATCCTTCGTAACATTTAGAGTTCTCTGTAGTGTTCCTGGGTACAAACTCATCTTGCACCATTATATCAAGATAAAAAAGTTCAATTAACATCACCTTGACATTGATCTTGATCGACATGCTTTTTTTTGCATGAGAACTGGGTGATACCCATTGAGAACTCTGAACCTTGGTTTCAGGAGCATAACCAAAAGCCCAAGTTTCATCTCCTGTGACAATATTCCTTAAATAGCTGGAACAGCTTCAGAGCTCTAATGACACTGACAATATTTCATATTAATGTGTTTTGATCTATGATTTATGACACACTTTAAAATGCATCTCCTCTCAACCCTAGCTCATAACTGACTGCACCAAATATATTGACACTGGTCATGCTGTTCCTAAGGCTTGGTGCGTTGCTTCTCTCATTGAAAATCCCTGCCTGTCTGCTGGATGGCATGCAGCAGCAGCATTCACTGTAGTTTTTAATCATACTATGTATGTCTAATTTCCATATACTAGGAACAGGCAAGACTCAACCCTCATTTCTTGTATTAGTAGCTGATATACAGCTACTCCTCATAGGTATAGGTGTACTGGTTGTTATGGTTTGAATCAAGAATGTCCCCCAAAGCTTTCATGGGCTCAGAGCCAGGGCTTGTGCAAAGTGATGGCTGCTGTGCTCCTTAGTGGAATCAGCTACTGGTGAGTTCAGTGGTCAAGTGTGCTGTTGGATGGTGGGGCCAAAGAAGGGAGGTCCCTGGGGAAGTGGTATCTCCTTCCCTGGCTCTTCCTTCACGCTCTGCTTCCTGGTCACTATAACAGGAGATTTCCTGGCCCAGACCTTTCCACTATGCTGTTTCTGTGTTTAAATTGTCAAACAGGAACCGAAACTTCTGAAACCGTGAGCCATAATAAATCTCTTCCTGTAAGTTGCAGATGTTGGGCATTTTGTCTCGATGACAAGGAAAGTAACTAACACGTGTTGCTGAAACATTGTAAGATTTCTATTACATAACTGTTTCCTTGGATCCCAGAATATCCCTGCCACCGTCATTCCCCCAGCCTTTGCCCTGGACCTAACATCACCAATAAGCCTTCCCCATTATCCTTCACTAAAGTTTAGCCCTGAATATAGCAGGAAACCTCCCACTCCATGTTTCAGCTCCGTGGCTCATATTTGTGCTACTTTTTCTGTGTCCATAGCAACTCAGAGAGATAGTTCAAACATTAATTTCATTCCTAATGGTGAAACCTTGCTCCACCTGTTCAATAACAGGTGACCTGTGACCACAGCCTCAAATGACCTCTACCTGGTGAGTTTGAGCAGCTACTAAGTCTGGCATTCTTGATTTCTTTTGAAAGGTTCAGCCATTTTTGGATGCATGAACTGCCTTTATAAATCACTGGTCTAAAAAAAAAATCACTGGTCTTTGTATAGGAAACAGTGCCTATTATAGACTGAATTGTGTCTTCTTGGAATTCATATGCTGATATACTGAAGGTGACTGTATTTTCAGACAGGATCTTTAAAAGAGTCGAAGTAAAATGAATTCACTAGAGTGGGCCCTAATCCAATATGGCTGATGCCCATAAAGCAGAGAAGACTGAGATACAGACAGGCACCAAGGAAAACCATGGAAAAGCTGAGGGTGGCCACTGTAAACTACGGAGAGTGACCCCAAAAGAAACCAACCCCTTCAATGCTTTGGTCTGAGCATCCAGGCTGCAGAGGTGTGAAAAAATAAATTTCTGTTGTTGAAGCCACCCAGTCTATGGTACTTTTATGGTACTGTGCCAACCCCCCCCAATCTTATACAGCACCTCTACCTGACTTTGTCACTAATTTCTGCCTTTAATAGACACGTTTTTGCAGCATTAAGTTCTTTTGCCAAAAACTATTATGTTTAGGATGGCTACCCATTCTAAATTGAGAAGACACTTGCAGTTTATGCCAGCTATCCCGGCATCATGCTTATAGTAGCTCTCATATTTCAAAAGTTTCACATTTGGACAATAAAGTAAATGGTCATTCTATTTAACCCTTGGTTCCTATATGTATAATTTTCTAACATATGCACGATCTCTTCCTTGTTAAGTACTTGTCATTTTTGTCTTCAATCTGTGATATGGGCTATCTCCTTTAGGTGCCCCTAAAATGGTTTGGTTCCCATCATGGTCTACCGGATATTGGTATTATTCAGTGGATATACACTGTTAGCAGAGTGCTGAAAAGTTTCTGAGAAGGGTTATATGGAATTAAACTTCATTTTACTCATTAAGAAGCAGGGACTTTGCATAAAACATACATAAATCAGAGTCATCCTCTGTCATCTTATTTCTGTCCTACACAAAAAGTAATTTTTTTGGAAAATGTTCTTAAATGCTGTTTAATCTCCCCATCCAGATTCAGTGCAATGAATTTATGGCAGGCTTCAGAGTACAGTTAATGTATACTTCTATCCCATCCCATCTTGTCACTGATTGTGGCAATAATGCTGTTGGCAGGATGACAGGAGGAGAGAGGAGAGACTTTGTTCTTAAGGAACATGCTAGTGATAAGTGAATTGGCGGTATTTCAAATGACACTGGGAAGCTATTTTATGGCACTACAAATGTGGCCTTATCCCAACATCTCCACTGAATCATTGCAATGCCTTGTCTTCCTCGCCTCCCATGTTAAATTAAAAGAAATTGCATTCACAGCTCAAGAAGACGTGAACCTAACAGGTCAAAATAACACCACATATAAAGCTCGAAAGTTGTGACCAATGAAGAAGGAACAAAACACAAGCCCTAAAATTCCTCCTTCCTTCTCTCAACGTTGGGTCTTTTTCTGCAGTTGAATAGCTGTAAGCGATATGGGGAGGTAGACAGAGCTCAGGAGGCTCTTTTCTAAATCAAGTTCAAGATTTCTGAACGGTGATGTTTCTCTTGAGATAGTGATCTTATCCATTTGGCTAGTGAGGGCATGGCCCACAACTGAGTTTTCTTAGCTCTATGTCTAAATAATTTGTTTGCACTTAGATATATGAACTTATCTTTTTGGCCCACAGTCTCACTGTCAGTGTAGTGGGTACAATGGCATCCAGTGACCTATTTAATAGAAATGTGTAGTCCAGGTCTTACTGAAATCTGCTTTACACACCCATATGGACCAGGGTCCTTGAACTGCCTTGAAGATACACAATTCTCTTGGACAATTTCCTACTGATAGCACAATCTTCCTCTGTCCACACATATGTTTAGAAAATAGTCATGGAGATATAAGGATAGGTGTTTCCAGCCCCAGGAGGTAATTTACATAATTATGATTACAAAAATGAACCATATAAAAATGGTTTCCAAATACAAGATGGTTTACAGTCTTTATGCCTCATATTTTGTCATGAGATATTCTGGTAAGCGTACATTTTTGTAAAATCTTTGTTACAGAATGTTTCAAATGCACTATGGTTAGAAACCATCACTATTTTGTCAATCATCTTGGGTGTAAAAATGGGAGCCAGACCATTGAAATGGGAGAGGGACTTACCATATCCTGCTTGTGGACAAACTGCTTTCTGGTTTCCTGGTCTGACTCTTGATGAGATACATAATAGAATCAAAGGAGAAATTCTCAAATCACTACTCATAGGGTGGAAACATTTCAGAATACCAATAGAAGGCTGAGAAACCAATATGGTAAGTAGTATTGTTACTCAATGTTGTTGTGAGTTAAGTCAAGGAAAGAGAAGAAAAATGAGGCTTGATTCATCCAGAAAATCCTTTATGCTTATAAATGTTCTTAGAGCTTTGTATCTGTTACTTGTATATTTATATTTGAAATCTGAAAAAGTCTTCATTGATTTATGTATTTAATGGACAAATATTCTGAAATACCACTGCTGGATTATCAGAGTAGATTCCCAGAAATCATTCTGTCACAAGGGCATGTGAATTGGTCCTGTTACAGACCCTTTGGTTTTGAGAAAGAAGTAGCCATTTTTCTCAGGTGGTCCAACTCATTCTTCAGCTATTTCAAGCTGCTCATACACGGTGAGAGTCCACAGGCCTCAAACCCTGGAGGCTTGCAGTCAGGCTAAGGATAGAAGACCTCCCCTCCACAGTGCTGTCAGAATGGAGTCCTTCCCCATTCTCACATCCTTGAAGGGGTACTGGGTTGTACCTGATCTTCTGCCACCTGGGACTCTTGGGGCTCTTGGGCAGGTGAGGAGAAGCAGTCTTGTCTTCATCTCAGCTAAGCTTATTCTACTCTTCTTTGCCTTGTCTGGAATTGAACTGATGATGTAATTGACACTAATCCCTCCAATCTGCTCATTCAAAAATTGTAAACTGTGCCCTTTCTAGGACACAGACGCACCATAAGTTCTCAATAAATGGCCCAAAATTTGGATTGTTTCAGTTCCTTTTTTAGCCTTAAATTTAGAGCTCTCTTCCAAGAGTAGCCTTTGACATTATAGTCCATGGTAGAAACTAGAAGGACTCTGAATATAGTCTTTTGACCAAAACACAAAAGCCATGAACTGCTCGTAGCTCCTAAGGATTGGGGAATGGTGCTTTGAGAAATATGTGGTGATGACAAGGAGGCTGTTATGAGAGAGATTCAGGTTGATGGCACTCAAATCTTTCAGGCTACAGTTTTTCAATAAAAAACTGATTTTTAAAAAAACTGAGAAGAAGGTGTAAAGAGCTGTGTCTTTTATGCTGAAAAAGCAATTGTTTGTGACTCTAGGAGTCAGGATATTATCTCTGAAATTCTGGATTCTTGGAACAGAGCTATAATCTAATTCTTGCTATTACATACTATTCCATGGCTTCTCTTCCTCTTTTTCCTCCTTCATATTCTCACCCTCTTCCTCCTCCTCCTCCTCCTCTTTCTCTTCTTCCTCTCCCTCCTCTTCTTCCTCCTCCTTCTTTAATGTAGAATCAGACAGTTTTCTAGAAAAAGATAAAGTAGAAGCTGAGATTCACCTGAAATTGATGGATCAAAAAATCTGCACAGAAGTGTGGTTGATATCCTGGTGTATGAGTCAGTGTTCCCCAAAGAAATAGAGCTAACAGGATGTATTGATAAGTAGAAGAGGAGTTACCATATTATAAGGAATTGGCACATGCAATCGTGGATACTGTAAGTTCCAATCTTTAGTGGGCACTGGCAGCCAATAATGCAAATGATGTTCGAAGGCAGTCTACAGAAGAATTTCCTCCTGGTCAGGAGGCTGGTCTTTTTGTTTTCCTAAAGTCTTTAACAGATAGGATAAAACACACTCACATCATGGGGCACAATCTGGTTTCTCAAAGCTTGGACAAAACCAGCTCTATGTTGACAAATAAAATTAACCACCACACTCTCATGGGTCCAAACAAAAGGAGAACTTCCAGAGAGAAGTTGGTGTCAGCCAGAGATGGCTTTGCTGTCTGAGCAACATTGAGACACCAGGGTGGAGTGGGGGATGGAATAATAGAGAGAGGACACAGGTGTCCAAGTGACATGTCATGTATACACGTGCTCATTGTTACTGTGGGGTGCTCAGTGTTTGTGAAATACCCAGATTCCACTTTGGGAGAAGACCTAGGAACACGTTATTGAGACCAACACCAAAAAAGAAAGCAGATGAGCTTGAACTCTGCACCTACTCCATTCTTGAATTCCAAGGAGTTGGAAGACAACAGGCAGAGATCTTAGATCTTAGATTATAGTAGAAGGTGCTGGGGTGAATTCCTGATGAAGATCACCACAGGTCACCTTTGCAGTAGCTCAGAGGAAATATTCAATTTATGTAAATATATCAGACATGGGTTTCCCTTTATCAATCCATGATGACTGACCTTTAATGAATTAGAGATAAATCCATTCCACATTGCCTGGATAAAGATGTAAGGCTGATGCATAAATCTTGACTTTAGAAGAGGTAAATTCAAACCAGAGTTAGAAGCTTATGCCTTTTGAGACCAACACAAGGATATCAGTGACTCACAGTTACGTAATTATTTGAACCTATTTATATCTCAGGAACCCTACATGCCCTTTCCCTTGCTTCCATTGAATCCACTCTGCTTCTTTGAGTTTGAATCTCAGGGAAACCCACTGCCTCTCTCCACTGTCCCCATCAGACTCCTTCGCTGCCTTCCTTTGTTGGACAGAAACCTTTGGCTTCCTTTCCTCTTTTGTTTATTTGCGTTCATTTGATGAAAGAATAACTCATTCATCTCTCCTTGGGCCAGCCTGATTGAAAAAAGAAATTCAGAACTTGTTTTCAGTCTGTTCCTTTTAAAACTGTCCCCTTCATCCCAATTTTGCTCTCAAGAGATATGACCATTGTGGAAATTAAATTATAATTAGGGTCAAACACTTTGAAATAATGACCCCTAGCCTGACCCCTCTGTCTGTACTCTTAAGTGTCTCCTGTCCGTGCACCCAGCACTGGGTTCTGGGCCATTTTAAACCTGTTTCCAGAATCGCCACCTGACACTTAGCCGTTGCACAATGCTTTGCCTTAGTAAATGCATCTGTTACATGGTACGGCACTAAATGCTTCCCTGAAATCCAGATAAATTATGTCTGCTGATTCAGTAATGTGGCCCAAGAATTCAATTTAAGTGAATTTATCAGACCTGGCCTTTCCTTTATCAATCCATGCTGACCAACCTTTAATAAATTAGAGATAAATCCATTCCGTATTGGTGGATGCACAAGCCGAGTGGAAGAGTAATCGGCACCGGATCTACAAACATGCCCCTGCCTAATTTCCTGCCCTTAATGTGCTCCAGTCTGTGACAGGGCACATGGTGGCTCATTCAAATTGCTTTAGACTCCTGAAGAGCTAAGTGAGATGTGAGGCTGGAGAAAACGTGAGTTTCTTTAGGCAGGAGAAGTGCAGAGAGAAGGGGCACAGTTTAGTCCTCCGGGTGATTTTGCAAGGACTGGCTTCCATGGAAAGAGGCTGTATAGCTTTGAAGGCAGTCTCACTCCATCTTGGGCCTCAGTTTCCTCAGCTGTGAACTTAAATTGCTGGGAGGAATGATCTCTCAGGCCCCTTTCAGCTCTAATAACTTTCAGCTACAGGGAAACAAAGCAGGGAACAATTACTTGTACACCAAGGTCAAATGAGACTGGCATTAAGACTGGCCTGAAGCTGCACGGGGATCCTGAATGGGGTCAAACTAATGGGGCCACAATTAAATGCATCCATTTCTGAACATCAGAGGGCTTAAGAAGCAAGCAACATCGAGATTTCTTTTTATCCCATAAATCTTAAGAGAAAAAAATAATCTGAAAACGATGCCAGAGGTGTTTTCTATCATCAGTGTTGAAACTCAATGTTCTTAAGATACTGACATCTACTGAGTTAAAGAGCAAAATTTAAGTTAACTAATACCTAAACTTGGCAAAGTGATCAATGAGAAAATGATCTGTTGGTGACTGGACTTCACAATGGCATGACAATAAATTGTACTCCTGCAAACTCACAATACCATTCAGATCCCATAAAGAATCTCAAAAGTCCTGAAAGAAAAAAATCTGGTTAACTCTGTATAACCCAACACTTTGCAAATGAGGTTGATGTTGGGACCTATTTTGTTTGCTTGGTTTTTTTTCTTTTTTTCATGCAATGCCTATAAAATCACTCAAAATTTATTAATCTAGAAAGCACACTTTGCAAAGAGATGGTCTAACCTTTCCAGAGATCCTCCTGTCTGCTTGTGTGTCATGATGTGAAGGCTTATTTTTTAAGTGTCTAAATTGATCTTCAAGTTGTGCTTATCCTCAGTTCCCTTGAAAAGATATTTTCCAATGTGGCTCCACATTCTCCTCTTATAAAAGCTATAAAAACTTTCCGAATGGACTAGTCATTGCTTAAACACTATTGTTGCCCCTGAAAGTTTTTCACATTTAAAGGTATCCATAAAGAACATAAATAAATTCCCACATAAACATTTGTTCATTTAAAACCAAGAACTCTTTAATAAACAGTTTCCCATAACCCCAACTTCCTTGCAGAAGAAAGGGGTAGTAGAAACTCTCTGTTTGGGGTGATGACGCATAGAGGAATCCTGGATATTCTGCGCTTTGAACTAAGTGAGCAGTAGAAATGCTGACTGCGACCTAGGGATGCCAGGTTGGCAGGCATTGAATTGAGGCAGAAACACAACACGGGTGCTGCATTGAGAAGGTGAGAGTGACTCTTTTAAGCTGGACCTGGCATCTGCAGTAATTGCTAACAGACCACATTTTTCCTCGCTCCACCCCCTCCCCCAGTTCCTAGCATGCTAGCAGCACACTTTATTTCTGAGTTATTAAAAATTACATCTTTCTTATATTGATTCTTGACAGTTGCCAGCTGATCCCTAATTGTTTCCAGGTCTGAGGTTTCAAATTTACTGATTTCCTTTTTGATGTTTTAATCATTCTCTGTTCCCTGCTCATTCTTTCCCCTGCTGATTTTGCCCTGTCTTCAGAGTTTCTCAAACTTTAACTCTTTTTTTCTTGTTCATTTTTCTTTTTTCAATTCTGATGGTCACAGATCAATCAGGTAGATGGGCATTGAAGTCTCTGCATTTCTCTTGGTTGTCTTGAACAACTGCTGTTTAAAGATCTCTCCCACAGGTCACAATGGCTCTCAGCCTCCTCTAGACACAATTCTGTCACCCTTTCTTGAATATTTGTGAGCATGACCTTTCCTCTTGTGTTGAGGCCACGCTTGGGCAATATTAGGCATGTTATATAGTGTCCCCAAAAAGTTACAGAATAAAGTTATAAATTATGGAATGGCATATATAATAATTCATTTTGGGCATTTGGGGAAGGGTAGAATTGGGATTGACCTGTAGCAAAGTAACCTTAATTCAGTAAAGCTGTAAGAATTGAGCTGACAGTAAGCTCCAAGAGGTCAGAGAATGTGTGTTTGTTTAATGTCGTGTCTTCGGTGGCTGGAACAACTTGTGGCTGATACTAAGCACTGAATAAGTATTTGATGAGTTAATTATGGGTTTCATTCTTCCTCTTCATAATTCTGACCAACAACTAGAGTGTGGAACAAATTTAATAACATCTTGCAGGAAATAACTTTGCTTCTGCTGAGTGACTTTTCTGCTCTTACCAGTCTCCTTTTATGGTCTAAGAATACATTCCAGAAATGATATCATAAAACTTCCCTTCAAGAAGCACACACACAGATCCATAGAGTATTTGAAAATGCAAGGAACCTTGGTGTACACTGGGTTCAACACTTGAATTTCACAGAACTGCAGTGGAACTCTTGAAAGTGAAATGATTGTTCCCAAAGAATCCTGGACTGTACAATATACTAATGTACTTGGTAGGCACTATATGGACAGACCTAGCATTCACTGAGGGTATGATTGTTAATTCCTTGAGCTCTCTTGTCTCCTGCACACACAAATAGAGTAGGCTTTTCCAATTCTAAAAAATGTGTTAGAAAACTATCTGGTGAAGAATGAAAAACATGAGGGCCATAAAGGGACTCAATAGCAGCTCTTGTATGATGCTTCATGTGGGGACAATAAGCAGCTCTTCTGGGGAACATGACAAAGTGGATGACAGGTATGTGAGGGGAACATACAGTGTTAATTTCTCTGGCCTCAGAATGGAAACTACAAAGAATGCATTGCCTCTGAAACTCGGAGGTTAGGGTGTGACCACGCTGGGAGAGTGTAATACAGCAGCTGGGATATAGGTACTGATGAGGCACCTCCCTTGGACTATTCAAAGGCATCAGCCACAGCATCAGAAAGGGGGTGCCAAGGCAGAAGAATACGAAGGAAGTCTTGTGAGATCATAGCTGATACTCTTGGGGAAGTTTCTGAAGTGAGTCTTATGTTCCACCAATAGAAGTACAGCTAGTGTAGTTAGAGTTACTATGATTCATGTGGCTTCCTCTTGACACACAGACTAGTGGGATCCAAAAAAATTTCCAGTAGGAGATCAAATGGAATGGAAGTGAGGAGATGAAAATAAATATTCCACGGGACATACTGCTATCCAAGACCAGGCCCAGTACCAGAACCAGTATCAGTAGCAGTACCAGGATTTGCAGAATACATTGATTTGCTGGTCCCCAGTTCTTTGTGAATGCTTTTGTTAGAATTATATGTCCATGCCCTGTGCCATATAACTTTTCTTTCTCTTCCACGCAGAGAAGTATATTTATTTCCCTGCCCCTTGACTTTAGTTTGGTCATGTTGCTTGCTTTGACCAACGTAGCAGGCTGAAGTTTGGATGGTATAATTGCTTTGCCTTCTATAATTGCTTTATCTTCTTTTATTCGCTATGAAGACAGGCCAGAGGTTCGCTGCTGGTCCCAGTAGGATGAGGGGACCTGTGGAGAATACCTGAACTCAATCCAGACTCCGGAGCCAACCCAGTACCCTAAACTGTAAAGCACAACTTCTCCACCACACCATAGATTGGCAACACTGTAGTCGACCTACCAACTTCCAAGACCCTGAGATTTTTTGAGGTTGTTTGTTATATAGCACAAACTGATACTGCAGAGGAAACTTGGGTAAAATGTATGTAAAAGTTAAGAATGCATGGAAAAAGGAGAACCCTAAACCATGTCGTTGTATAGGGTGATCAACTTTACCACCCAAAATCTTTGACCACGTGATTAGCAAGAGGCTTTGTGAGGAATCAAAAATTGGATTAAAGTTCAAATGAACCAGCACTATGGGTAGAAGTGGGTCAGAAATTTGAAAGAAAGGCAATGAGGCTTTGCAACACTTACAGCAATCAAAATAAACAGTTGTGAAACCAGGAAAAGGCAATCTGCAGCCCAGGGGTCTGTTGCTGGACTGTCCCAGCTTTGGTGCATTTAATCTATCGCATTAACACAGCTTTTAGAGTTACAGTCCCTCAAAAGGATTTGGACTCCGCTTTGATAGCAGTTGCCAGGGCCTAAAACTGTCAATTAGAAAACCATTTACCCAAGTAAACCCCTCCACTCCCTGTCAGGTGAAAGTTATTACTCCAACCTTCATCTTGGCCCTTTCTTTACACGCAGATCCAAATTCTCCAAATCTGCTTCACTCTCCAAATCACATTCCCACAGCATGTTCCAGAGAACAACGACCTTTTCGAATAGTGTGCTGTATGGCCATGCAAAAGCTGGCCCACACAGCTTTGTCACAAAGGAGGTGTGACGCAGTGGTTTGATTCGATGTGGAGTTGGGCAAACCTTCTCCATGACTGCTTCTCTTGACATTTTTAAAACATTTAGCTCTAGTTTCTTGTTTGAATAAAGCAGGTTGAAATGAGCTGCCTATGCCTCTAGTCCCATTATCTTCACACATACATAAACACATGGATGATTTTTGAACCTGATCCTTTCTGGTCTGGGAAGCCTATGAGGAAAGCGGCCCTTCCCAGGACAAGGGAAGTTAATATTTCCTCAGTTCTTCTACCCATACGTTCTCATTTTGTTTTCTCAGCCCTGGTAAGAGGAGGGTACACTAGTTCCACTTCACAGAGAAGAAATCTGAGGCTAGAGAGGCGACGTAATGAGCCTGGGATTTTAACACGTGCGCACTTTCCCCCCTTTTTATACAGTGTAGTCTGAGAAAGGAAGATACTATAGGAAAGGATGCCAAAATCTGTTCTTATATCAGTTGCAAGATAAGTCCCTCTACCTGTAGATTTGTCTGGATATGGCAAACTCAGCACACGCTTCCCATCTGAAAATGGTTGAGCCATTGAATTAGAAAAGCACTATGTAATGTCTCATACCTACACATGCATAGCCGCCCTCATTATTGACAGCCTTCACCACAGTGACACATTTGTCACAACCAATGAACTCAGAACACATCATTACCACCCTTGGTGTTGCACATCCTCTTGGTCTAGACAAAGGTGCCATCACATATAACCACCATTACCTTATCATAGACTATTTTCACTGCTCCCAAAAACCCTTGCTCTACTTCTACCTCCCTCCCATTTCCCTCCCTACTCCCAGAAGCCACTGATTCCTAACTATTTCCATAGTTTTGTCTTTTCTTCAGTGGAATATAGTTGGAATCATACAATATTAGCCTTTTCATATTGGCCCTTAAAATTCATAATAGTTATTTAAGTTTCTTCCATGTCTTTTCATGGCTTGATAGTTCATTTCTTATTGTGGAATAATATTCCATTGCCTGGATGTACTGCAGTTTACTTGTCCATTCACCTACTGAAGGTTATTCCAAGTTTAGGGAATTATAAATAAAGTCATTATAAACATCCACACATGGGTTTTTATGTCTGTATAATATTTTTATTCCTCTGGATGTATATCAAGTAGTATGATTGCTGGAATATAGAAGAGAATGTTTAGTTTGGTTTAAAAAAGAGACCTTGCCAAAACTTCTTCCATGCTGGGTATACCATTTAACATCTCTCCCAGTA
>RJWT010024923.1:0-16314 GCA_004365215.1 Cuniculus paca | reverse complement strand
GACATTTAAAGGAGTTAAGTATTTGACTCCCTTCAGCTCTGCAAGGTTGCTCACTAAAAGACATTGTGGAAAGAGTTAAAGGAGATATGGCAAACCAGGAGAGGGCATTTGGGTAAGTGGAGACCAAGTAGAATGCAGAGTAGATAATCCACTCCAACAGATCATCAGGAAAATAAAATAGAAAACACTACAGCAAAACAGACAAAATATTTTAACAGTTCACAACAGTGGAACAAGGGAGAGTGTATACAACGTGATTCCTTTGTATAAAGTTAAATAGCAGTAGACAATGTGCTAGAAAGCTCAGGGATGCATTCACAACAGTAACTGAACGGAAAGGCAAGAAAACATTTCCACCGTGTTTAGGTGAGTGGTCAGGAAATTGTTCAACCAAGGGTGGCTGTTAGTGGGAAAGCAGATTTCCGCACATGTGAAAGCGCGTCTGCAGGTGCTTGAGAGAGACCTTGGCTAACATAGAATTATCTGCCACCCAGTGGTTATTTAAAACATAGGGAGAAATAAGAGGTGGTGGTGGTGGTTTTCATTGCTCTTGCTGTTGTTGTTGATGATGCTGCTGCTGTTTTCCATACCCAATTGAATTTTCCCCTAACGCCATCAACCAAAGAAATTGCTTTCATCTACATGGGGATGAAACATGTTCCAGCCCCAGAGATCAGTGAACCACACGAAACGGTGAGTTCACTGACAGGTATACATTTTAGTGCAAGCACATCAGTATTCAATTAAAAATAGCAAAATAACTAATTTGTAGGCTTTTTATAGGAGTTTGAAGTTTGGGGCCCCCACAGACCTCATGTCTTGGGAAGGAGGACAGAGAGACTGCTTTTCAGCAAACTTATAAAGAATGCATATTGTGTTTTTAAATGCATTTTTTACTTCAAATACAGTTTCATTTTCTTTGAATGAAAACATTAAGCAATGCAATCACTTTCAAAATCAGACTACAGAACAAATCACTCTTCAACCTCCTTTTGTGTGATCAGCACCCCCAGTCTCAGGCCCTGGTAGCAGCTACCTGTTTGGTTTTAGTCTCTGCAGTTTTTGTCATTTCTAGTATGTGACACAAATGAAATCATACAGTATGTAGCATCTCTCGGTTCTGTGCATTTGAGAGGTAGTTTGTTCTTTACGGCATAAGGAATATTCCACAGCAAGGCTGAATCTCAGGATACTTATTCATTCATACATTGAAGGATATTGGGGCTGATTACAATATTTAACGATAATGAGCAATGGTGCTTCAGACATTTATGTTCCATATGAAGGCTCAGTCATATGTAAATACCCATTAAACTTGAGAAGAAAAAGTCAAACTTCTCCAGGTGTTGTATCATACTACGCCCTTACCAGAAAGGGGTGAAATTCTGGCTGTTCCACTCCCTCTCCCCAGTGCTGATATTGCTGGTGTTTCAGTTGTTTTATCCTAGCTATTCAGACTGGTATGCTGGGGTGATTCATTGTGGCTTTGAGTTTTTGTGTTGCTAATGATGTTGCCTGTCTTTCCCGGTACTTATTAAGTCTGTGCCTATCTCTGCTAAAGTATGCTTAAGTCTTTTGGTCATTGTTTTATTGGGTCTTTTGTTTTCCTGTTAAATTTTAGAGGATTCTTGATATATTCTGGATGCAAATCCATTGTGTAACATGTAGTTTGCAAATATTTTCCCTAAAATACTCAGCTTGTCCTTTTCTTTTTCTTTTTCTTCTTTTTTTTTTTTTTTTTTCTTCTTTTTTTTTTTTTTTTGACAAGGTCTTGCTGTGTAGTTCAGGCTGGTCTTAAACTTGCAGATGTTTCTTACCCTTACCCAATATTTATTGTAGATTTTGGGTAAGAAACTGATCAAAGAAGAAAAGTAACTGGGACAGGGAAAAAAGGAAAGAAGGAAGGAAAAAGAAAAAAGACATAAATTTGTATATATATACATAACATAGCAAAAAGAACTGTACTATTAGTTGTATTAGTTCTTGGAAAAGAACAGTAAATATTCATACGATTAGATCAATTTTACATGTCTATATCTGGTGATCTGAGCAACCCTTTTGAAGGTAACAATATGCAATATTATGACCATTGTTAAATTCCTATCATCTTGTTTTGTAAACCTCTACTGTTACTGTTTTGGGTTTGCTGTTGTAGTTGTTTGTCTCTTTTGCTATTTGTTTGATTTTCTTTTCTGGGTCTTTGTTTCTCTCAAATAAAAATAAACAAACAAACAAATAAACAAACTCACAGATGTAACCCAGGCTCAAACTCACAGCAATCCTCCTGCCTCAGCCTCCTGAGTTCTGGGATTACAGGCATGCGCTACCAAACCTGGCAGGTTTAACAGTATGTTTTGAAGATAAAAAGCTTCTACTGTTCATGAAGTCCATCATATCAATCCTTTCATATACAAATTATATTCTTAAAGTCCTAAGTTCTCTGGTAAATCAAGTTCATACAGATTTTCCTGTTATGCTGTTTTTAAGAAATTTTCTTGCGCTATCTCTTGCATTTAGGCATGTGATCTTCACCAAGTTAACTTCTCTCTAAATGTGAGGTCCAGCTTGAAGGTTTTTATCTGCTTTGTTTGTAGTTGATGTGATTCTGGCACTGCTTGTTAGAGAGATCTTTTCACTACTGATTTTCTTTATATTCTTTGTCAAAAATAATTGAACATCTCTATGTGGGTCTATTTCTGAACTTTTTGTTCTGTCCTGTTGACCTAGGAGTCAATCCTTTCACTGACTCGCCATAGTCTTGACTACCACAGCTTCAGAGCAAATATATTTTACCAGGAAGTCAAGTAGTGTGACACCTCCAACTTTATTCTTCTATTTAAAAATTCACTTTGGCACTTTTCATTTCTTTGCCATTCCATATATGTTTTCGAATCCTGCCAGTATTTTGATGGGGATCATGTGAAGTCCATAGAGGAATCTGAAGAGAATTGCATCTCAACAACTCCGAGTCATCTAACGGCTGAACACCATGGTCTGTTCTCTACTTATTAGGTTCTCTATTTTCTGCATCGTCTCTTCCCTCTTTCCCAGACAGGAGCCCATACCTCACAGTGCAGCAGAGTCTTTAGGGTCAGGCTCCCTTGCTCATCAGTAGGCCTCTGCTGGCATGAGACCCTTTCCTCCCAGTCGTCGGCAACAGAAGCATCTCAGAGTTGTGCTGCCAGTGCACTGGGTTTGCATCATAGTAGAAGAACTCCAAGTTGAAGAAACCCCAGTGCTTAATAAGGAGCTGCTATCAGATGAGCCCCAGCACTGGCTTTAGAAATTATCTTTGGTGTCGAGGATTTGAATGCAGGTTCTTCAAGATGCTACGCAAGTGCTCAACCACTGAGCTACAACCTTAGACGCAAAGACCAGCATCATCATTCTGGACAAGCTGTAATCTGCCCCAAGAACAGGACCTTTCCCTTCTAAAGCTAGCTCCACAAACATCACAGGGAGGAAAGCATAGCATAGCCAAACCCACCTCCAGTTTCTGTGGGGGGGGGGTCTCAGTTGAGCCCAGAACTAAATCGATATACATTAACAGGAGAGAAATATGCAAATTTATTAATACAGGTTTTAAGGCTGAACCTTCCTAAGGAAATGAAGTCCCAAAGAAGCAATGGAAGTTATCATTTATGTGCTGAATTGGATACAGAGGAGTAAACTGGGAGGAAGCAACTGAATTATATGGGAAGGCTTAAAAGATAAGAGTTAACAAGGTCCGTATAAAATCCTCTTGGTCTTTGAAGATAAGGATATTGCATCTTTCATGGGGAAATGTCATCTTATGCCTTTGAAAATGGCATCAAGGTCAGAGCGGTCTTTCTGCATCTGCTGTTTTTCAAGCACCTTTTCATTTAAACAGCCCACATGCCAGAGTGGGATATTTTTAACTCCTTCAATAGTTTGGGGCAGGAGAGTACAGAAATGTCAGCAGCCCATGCAGAATGATAGCCCAACATCCCTTCTTTCATTTCTGCTGTTGATGAATTGGATTCTCTCTCCCTCTCAAGTTTGGCTAGAGTTCTACAATTATGATCCTCTATTATCTTTCTGCTTTTTATTGTATTGATTTCTATGCTTAGTGTTATTTTTTCTTCTACTAAAGTTAGTTTAATTTGCCTTTTTACTTTCTTGTTTTTCTTTAACTTGGTTAGGTGAACCCTTAGATAACTGATAACCTATTTTCTCTTTGCTAATATAATCATTTAAAATCTTACACTTCCTTTCAACCACAGCATTAACAGTATTCTACCAATTTTGATATATTCTCATTTTTGTTTGGGTCAAATGTTTTCTAATTATCCTGAGATTTCTTTTTTCTATTTTTTTTTTTTTGCCAACATTTGGAGCTTTTCCAGATATCTTTAAAAAAAATCAATGTCTAATTTCCATTGGGCTTAGATAATATCACCCATAAGACTTAAAATTTCTGAGTTTTGAGAATTATGTGTGCCAGTTGTGCCTGGTTTTAGGATCAGGCTAATGATGGTGTCATAATATGAGCTGGGAAATGGGTCTTCCCCTCTGTCTCCCAGGAGAGAGTGTATAGAATTAGTACTAACTCTTCTTTGAAGGTTTGTAGAAGCCTTCAGAGAAATCATCTGGGCTTGGAGAGTTCCTATTCAGGAGCTTTTAAATTATAAATTCAGTTTCTTTGGCAGTTATAGGGCCATCCAGACTAGTCTTGGGCTCAGTCCTCAGCTTTGGAACACAGTTCATGCTCCTGATCAAAGTCCCTCCTGGGTTTGGGGGAAGCCAAGGTATTCATCCACTTTCCACTCCGGTGAGACTCAGATTGGGGCGAGGCCTGGTGTGGGGGGTCATGATGTAGGACCTGGCTCAGAAGTTCCCCTTTCTGTAGATCTGTTCTCCTGCTGGGAGTTAAACTGGTTTGCTCAGCAGGGCCTAAGTACCTTGAGACAAAATTCTCTCCAATGTCTACCTGACTCCTACACTGCCCTTCTGGTGAGCCCTGGCAGTTTCTATCTGTTTTCT
Organism: Cuniculus paca; assembly: GCA_004365215.1. Taxonomy (NCBI): domain Eukaryota; kingdom Metazoa; phylum Chordata; class Mammalia; order Rodentia; family Cuniculidae; genus Cuniculus; species Cuniculus paca. The sequence goes on along the minus strand of RJWT010024923.1, from coordinate 11,310 downwards.
ACTTTTCCTTTGTTCTTTCAAGTAGTTTTTAAAAATATTTTGTCCTGAATTTACCCTTACTTTCTGCAGAAGGTTTGGTTCTGATAAAAGTCACTTACAATTTCTAGACTCCAAACTGATCCAGATGACTTATCAACACTTAACAAGCCTGGTCCGAAGGACTGACACAGTTTGTGGGCCTGGAAGTTTCACAATCAGCACTCTTCCAAGGCTCATGTTGGTGACAATGGACTGCATGTGAGCTCATAAAGTAAGTCTCATACTTACCAACCCACTTGAGTCATATTGACCCCAGTCTCTGAACAGAATGCAAATAAGTTAGAAAACAAAAACAAGATAACCTGACATGCATTTTCAAACTTGAAGAAGAATAATTCTATTTATTTTTTTGGAAAATGATACAGGACTTTAAAACAAGATAATATGGCTACCACCTTTAGAAGGAGATCCCCCACAGATGCTATACTGCATATTGTTATCCTCTAAATAGGTGATCAGACAACTGATTTAAGGGCTGCAAAGTCAATGAAACATTAAACACTACAAGCATTAAGTTGTATTTTACTTTAATAGCTATCATCTCAGCCTGTGTTTCTCTGGATCAGCGGGTCGCTTACAGGAACAGGAGGAGGACCTTGGTTCTTCTTGTCTCCTAGCCTGCTAGCCAGAAGGGGTTGGCATTTTGTTCTCCCTGTGGCCTTCACGTGGTGACAACTCACAGGAAAGGGCTGGTGTCTGGTTCTCCTCCCTGCGGCCCATGCATGGCGCTGACTCACAGAAAGGGGCTGGCTTCTTGTTCTCCTCCCAGAACCCCACTGAAGAAGAATAATTTGAAAATAGTCTTGGATCCTGAAAATTGGGTAGAATTTAGAACCAAACAATAATGAAAATAGAAACTACCATGCATCAGAGCTTGTGGGACGCTGCTGAGATAGTGCTTACAGGAAAACTGAACGCTCTAAACTGGAAGAGGAGGGGCTAAAATTAGAAAAGTGATCAATAATTGATGGAGTTAGAAAAAAGAGCAGAATAACAACACATCCTTAGCATTCAAAAGAAACAAGTGGCTTTTCTTTTCTTCTTTTCCTTTCTTTTTTTGTGTGTTCTGGGGATTGAACCCAGGGCCCTGCACATGCTAAGTAAGTACCCTCCACTGAGGTGCACTCCCCCATCACCAGTATACCCATAAAAATTAATGAAATTCAAAACAAAGATGCATTAGAAGTGGTCACAAGATCCATAAAGGAGCTCTGTGGAAAGATTAAGGACAGGTTTTTGGTAAAGCAAATCCAGGCGAGAGAGAGAGAGAGAGAGAGAGAGAGAGAGAGAGAGAGAGAGAGAGATCACAACACTGTTAACAGAATTGTAGGGAGAGAGCCCCAGCTCCAAGGGTCGAAAAACACCAGTAAAAGACATAAGCTCTGGTGAAGGGCAGAAAAGGAACTTTAATGAACAGGACAGAGAAAGAGGCTTGTATCTCTCTCTAAGGGGTTGATGGAATCCTTGGGGGTTTATAGAAAAGGGAATTGAAGGCAAGAGTTGAGGGGATTGCATAGCTGGTAGGGTGGGTAATCCAGGTTGAGTGTGTCTGGTAGATCATTGTCTCACGACTAGTTCCAGGAGGTTCCAGAAAGCTGTCATCATCTTCTCTCAGGAGAATCATTAAATTCCATTCTGTCAAAGGGTAAGTGATCCCACTTGGGGGGCAATCCCTTCATGCCATCATAGTGACCTCCTGCTAGGCTCACCATTGCTTGGGGTTGTTTCTGTTGATTACCATAAAAGTGCTTATTGACCTGCTCTTCCTGGAGTGACTGGGAGAGTGAATGACTCAGAAGGGAAAAAGTTAAAGGGTGAAATGGAACTAGAGAGGGACAAAAGTAAGTAGGTCAGGGCAGTGACAGGGCCTCCTTCAGCAGGGATGGGAAAGTTGAAATAAAAAAAGTAGCTAAAGTTTTTTTTTAAAAAAAATAAGGGGCATACTATGGACAACGGTATGTCAAACAATCTGAAATATATTAGTAATGATTGAATTCATAGGGGAAAAAATCCAAAATGATCCTAAAACCAAAAGAAAACCGAGGTATGTCTATGGCACTGGAGTAACTTCCCAAAAAAGGGCAAATTATGCAAGTCCTGATCATACACAGCTCTATAAATGCATATAAAAATATGTTGTTTGGGTGTGGTGGCATATACCTGTTATCCCAGCAGCTCAGGATGCAGAGACAGGAGGATCACATGTTCAAGGCCAGCCTTGGCACCTCAGTGAGACCCTGTCTCAAAAAAAAAAAAAAAGTTTTAAAGGGAAGGCTGGGGGTATAGCTCAATGCAAAGGCCCTAGGTTCAACCTCCAGTATAAAAACAAAGTTGTGTTTACATTTTATGAGGTGTATAACTTCAGTCCCAAAATCAGACAAGCACAATACAAGAAAGGGAAATGTTATTTTGGATCCAGAAATCTTAAATAAAATGTCAGACGATTACATCCTGCGACTTGTAACAAATTTCCCAACCAATTCAGGCTTGTCCCAGAGTCCAAGAAGTTGGTAGCATTAGCTGCAGTGTGTCAGAGTGAGGTCAGGAAGGAGAGGGCAGAGCAATGGGCACCTCAGGCAGGTGAGAGTGTGATGTGCATCTTTCAGGCTCCGGGGACTTAGTGAACAAAAAGGTCTACTGTGGAAACTCTCCTTCACTCCACACTCACCCCCAGAAGCTCTGGGTCTGCAGGACCATTTGTGTGCATCCTGAAACATCCCATACGGAAAGGGGAATTTAAATACAATCATTGTCCTTTCATATGCACATTGTATCGTAGCACACGATTATCCTGTGCCATACTTGTCTGCCTTAGTGATCATCCTTGGGAATGTCTTCAGACTCCTGCTCCTCCTCCTCCTCCTCCTTCTTCTTTTTCTTCCTCTTCTTCTCTTCTTCTTCTTCTTGCTTTGAGGATGGTTGAAGGTGCACCTTGCATGGACCACCCACCAGGAAGGCAACCTGTTCTTCAGGAGGGATGTTTGGGTTTTACCCACCTCCCACCATCACGCACAGAGTGCAGCTGATAATTCATTATGCACATCGCCTTGCACAGATGTGAGGGTCCCTGCACATTAGATCCCTAGAATGAGGACAGCTGTGTCACAGACTGTGTTCATTGACACCAGGGAAATGTTACCAAACTCTCCACAGAGGTTGCCTCCCTTTAGGTTCTCTCTGTGATATCCCCCAGGACCTCTTCTTTGACAAACTAAGATGCATGCTGACAGCTTTATTTCACTTGCACTTATTTCACTTATTTCATCATCAGACATGACAGTGATATTCCAATTCCAAAGTTCATATACATATTTATTTCATTTGAGGATTTATCTCAGTGGCATAAGTGCCTGCCTGGCAAGCTCGAGGTCCTGAGTTCAATTCCAGGTGCGGGGGGGGGGGGGGAATATAGGCATCTCTTCATGTGTTTGAGGCCAGTTGTATTTCCTTTTAAATGAATTTTTTCCTGTTTCAGTCACCAGTATTTCTGTAGGAGCTCTTCACTGCTTCTGCATGTTCCATTTGCTGTACTCCTTTTATACTTTCACTTTTTACTGTCTTTATCTTTAGTTCCCTGGGACTTTATTTCAGCTTGACATAGAAGATGCAGATTTGTTCCACCTCACCATTAAATAATGGTCCCCCTGCCATTTGCTTATCAACATCCCAGATTCCCTTGATTTGAGATGCCACCCATAGTTCAGTCTTTGTCTGGCCATCTGGGGCATGCTCTGTCCCAAAAACTGGTTCCTTCCAGTGACTTTAAATTCCATGCATACCCTGACTCCCAAAGGTTTAAGTCAGACCTCAGGAAGGAACTCAGCTCATGAATTGATTTCCCTTCTCAACATTGCCACTTGGATGGCCCAATAGTGCCACTTGGGTGGCCCAATCACCCCAGCCCGTCTACCCTTCCTCTAGAATCTCCATGGCTCAGCCCTGTATCTTAACCTCACTCTCCACTCCTCAGACCAAACCCACAAGCCAGCCCAGATAATTCTCAATCAAAACATAACACAATGGGACCCCTGAGGCCAGAGTTGTTTCTTCCATGACTCCTGCTTATACCTTCAAATTGTTATCATCACACAATGCAGGACAGACCAAGCCTGATTCCCTTCCTCTGTTTCTCTCAGGAAGACTGGTGTCCATCTGCACAGATACTGTGGAGAGACAGGATCTCCTCAACAGAGACAAGGCTCATGTATATCTCCCAGTGCCATCAGGGTTTGAGCACATCAGTGTCAGAGACAGGGGCCCTTAAACTGCTCCAAGGCAAGAATGTACATCTCCCGTATGTACCTTCTAAAGCCAAGGGAGTCCTGGGTATACCTTGTGCAGGTCAGCAGGTGAATTTCAGTCTGGGCATGCAAGTCTTGCTGGCCTCTGGCTTATTAAAATCATCCCTGAACCTGAGGGAGAGATGGGTGAGCTCCCCCCTGTTCCTCAGTAACATGTTGTCTACTTGCCCCAAACATTGTCCTTCTATTTATTTAAAAAAACAAACAAACAAACAAAAAACCAACAACTCATCTCTCTCTGTTCTTTCACTACAACTCTCAAATAGACCCACAGATCGAACCAACCTACCTGGCTTTCCCTGTTTTGTTTTGTTTCTTATTTTATTGGTACATTTTAGATATACACAATGATAACATTCATCATAGGGAATTTGTTCCTGTACATGATATATCTTGCTTCTTTTTTTCTTCCATTCTTTTTTTTATTTCTTTGTTCCTTCTCCCCCTCACACCTCCTTCCCATTCTTTAAAGATACAGGAAGGCTAACCTTCAAAACCTTAAAAATGGTAGGAGAAACAATTTCATTTTCAAATTACTACTATCTAGGAGACCTCTATTTGCTGCCAAGAATGGGTAGCTGGAGCTAGATTTTTCCTCCATCCTGAAAGAAACAAAAATAGAATATACATGGAAAAATGTGGTTTTCAGACACTGGATACCTAGTAGTACAGGGCAAAGGTCCTGGAGAAAATCAGAAGTAACATGAGAGCTATCACTGTACCAGGAGACTGCCCTCTGGAAGTTTCCAGTCCAAGATGGTGCCTGCCCAGATGGAAATGGGCACATCACTAATTGCCTAAAACCAGCAATCAACAGTAAAGAAAAATTCTTGAGAGCAACTGTAGAAAAATTATACATCCCATTCAGAATGATAATAGGAATCTCACCAGAAACAATGCAATTCAGAACACAATAGAGCAATACCTTGAAAAAAAAAGACCTATCAACTTGAACTGTGTCCAACCAAAATCCCTACAAAAATGAAGACAAAATGTTGGGTGTGGCATTACATGCATGTAATCCCAGCACTTGGGAGGCTGAGGCAGGACTGCCAAGGATTCTAAGCCACCCTGTGCTACGTAGTGAGTTCAAAAGCAACCTGAACTATAGTGAGACCCTGTCTCAAAAAACAAAAACAAAACAAAAAACCAACAAAAAATAAGCAAACAAAAATGAAGACAGAATAAAACATTTTTCAGCTGAAAGGATTCATAACCAGCAGATTTACACAACGAGAATTCTCATTGTTTGTTCGTTTGTTTTTGAGACAGTATCTCAAGAAATTGCCCAGGCTTGCCTCCAACTCTCGATCCTCCTGCCTCCCTAGTAGCTGAGATCATAGGCATGTGTCACCACATAGGCTCACAATGAGAAATCTTTAAAGAATTCCTTTAGGCAGAAGGAAATGATACCACATGGGAATGTGGATCCACACAAGACAATCATGAGCCTGAGAGATAACTATTTTATTTTTTTTAAAATTCCTTTAAAAGTAACTGTTTAAACAAAAATATTAACAATGTATTTTGAGGCTTATGGCATGAGGTAAGTAAAATATGTATAGCAATAGCACAGAGGCTGAGGAGGGGGACAAGTAGAAGTAGATCATTGAAAAGTTCTCACACAATGCACAAAGTAGAAAGATATTACTTGAAGGTAGATGGTGATATGTTGAATGTGCATAATATGAGTCCCAGATTAAATAGTAAAATAACAAAATGAAAAGTTATAGCTAAGGAGCCATTAAAGGAAAATGTGGAATCATAAAAACACTTAAATTTTTTTAAAAGGCAGAAGAGAAAGAAGTACAAAGAACAAACTGGGCAAATAGAGAACCAACAGCAAGATGTTAAATTTAAATTCAACCATATGAATAACAGCCTTAATTAATCTAAAAAATTCTGATTAAGAGGCAGAAATAGTTATATTGAATTTTTAAACAGAAAGTATGAGCCAACTATAGGCTGGCTATAAGAACCTTGCTTAAAATGTAAAGACAGATAGATTAAAATTAAACAAATTGCAATGAGCAATTGGCATTTGAAATTTAAAAGATTTTGCCATATTCATTAGCACCCAAAAATGTGATACTTAGATATAAATCTAACAAAATACATACAAGACTTATAGAGGAAAATTGCCATAACTGATAAAGGAAATCTAAAGAAATAGAAAGATATAGAAAGATATCCCATGTTCATGGGTAGGAAACTAATGTCATAAATATATCAGTTCTTCCCAACTTGATCTGTAGATTGAATGGGGTCCCAATAAAAATCTCAGCAAGCTATTTTGTGACTTTTAAGGTCTGTATGTATATTACACCCTCAAAATTTATTTCAAAATGGATCACAGATTTAGATGTACAACAAAACCATGAAGTCTTAGAAGATAACTAATATAGGAGAAACTTTTAGTTGACCTTGCGCTTGGTGATGACTTATTAGGTACAACACCAAAGACTCCGTCACAAAAAAGCAATTGATAAGTTAGACTTCATTAAAATTAAAAACCCCTGGGAAGAAAATTTTTGTAAGACATATATCTGATCAAAGACTTGAATCTAAAATATACAATGAATGCTTAAAACTTAACAATTTAAAAAAATTTTAAAAATAGACAAGGCTGGTAATATAGCTCAGTGATTGATGGATTGCCTAACATGCTCAAGACCTGGGTTTGATTATCAACACTATAAATAATAATAATAACATTAAAATAAAAATAGGCAAAAGATGCAAATTATTGCCTCACTGATAAAGATACACAGGTGACAAATAGATACATTAAAAATCTTCACTGTCATATGATATTCAATCAAAGTATATGGTAAATGTTTAAAAACTTTTAAAAAATGATTACAGTAAAAGACACACTGCCATTAATCTCTCCCAAATTCTCTCACCTCCAATGCACTTATGCCATCATTCTTGTCACTTTTTTTTTGTTCGTTTTGTTTTGCTTTGTTTTGCTTTGCTTTGTTTTGCTTTTCTTTTTGCTTTGAGATAGGGTCTCACTCTATAGCTCAGGCTGACCTACAGTTTACTGTGTAGCTGGCCTCAAAATCAAGGCTATCCTCCTGCTTCAACTGCGCACGTGCTGAGATTACAGGCATATGCCATCACACCTGGCCTCTTGCCACTTTCTGAAGCAGTTCTGTGAGTCCTGTTTTGTATCGTTGGCTGCACTGGTGTAGTTGCCTTGATGTCCTGAATGGATTCAAACAATTTAGCTTTTGTGGTCTTGTTTGTTTGTTTGTTTGTTTGTTTTTTGAGAAATGCCAGAAGTTACACAGCACCAGGTCTGGTAAATAAGTTAGATGAGAACACACCATGCAATTTTTATGAGCCTGCCTTTCCATTAGATGGCACTCAGCAGCAGCATTCATCATATTTTTTAAATCATACCTCATGAACACATGAAAGAAGACTTCCAGAACTGCTTTAGAAAGTAGCAAGAATGATGGGATAAGTATATTTGAAGTTAGGGAGAGTATTTCGAAAGGGATTAATGGCAACATGTCTTTTATTGTAACAAAATTTTTAAAATTTAAACAGTCGCTGTATTTTTTAAATCACCTCTTGTACATCACTAGGGAATTGCAAATGAAAACAACAATGAGACACTACTACATTTGTGTGAGAATAACCAAAATCTAAAACAGCGACATCACCAAATGGATGTGGAGTGACAGAAAAGTCTTGTTCTTTGCTGATGGGATCACAACATGGTTTAGCCACTGTGAAAGATAGTTAAGCAATTTCTTATAACTGATGTAATTAATATTTACAGACCATTCCACCCTAAAACAACGGAATCCATATCTTTTCAAGTATACATGAAGCGTTTCTAAGATACACCATAACCTGAGTCATAAAACTAATCTCAGAAATGCAAAGGGACCTGAATCATGCAAAATCAAGCCACGGTGGAAATCAGTTAGAAATTTAAAATGAGTAATATCTGAGAAATCGCCAAATGGATATGTGGAAGGTAGGATTCCAACCAGGCCCCATGTCCTTTGGTCGCACGTCTTACTCCTGAATTTATGACACATGTGGAAACGGATTGCATGCATGTAATTAAGGCTGCTAACCTACGCAGGGTAAACCAGGGAAATGGTTCGGGTAGCCAGCCTGATCTCAGGACCCTAGAGACTTCAAGAGCTGAGAGATGTCCAAACTTAGTCCTCCAACTGCAAGGAGCTGAGTTCTGCAAACAGGCAGGGTCTTGGGCAAGGATGCTATCTTCCAGAAAAGAGGGCAACAGGCAGGCCTCGACTTCAGCTGAACCAACTCAGCCCTGGGCTCTGACCCTCTTGGTCTGTGCAATACTAACGGCCAATAGGTCAAAGCTGCCACTTCTGCTGAAACACGGAATGGAGCAATAGAAAACCAACGTGGCACAGAAATGAACATGCTTTTAAGTAGCACAGGTACTAAGGACTCTAGGGGGAAATAAGAAAGCATTTTGAACTGAATGAAAACAAAAACCCAACATATAAAAATCTGTCAGCTTTCGCTTGCATCACACCAGACTATAAGAAAAGTCGACTACCTCAGCTTCTACCTTAAGAAACCAGAAAAAGCGCCGGGCGTGGTGGCTCACGCCTGTAATCCCAGCACTCGGGAGGCTGAGACAGGCAGATCGTTGTGAGTTCGAGACCAGCCTGGGCTACAAAGTGAGCTCAAGGCCAGCCTGAACGGCATAGTGAGACCCTGTCTCAAAAACAGGGCTGGGGATCTAGCTCAGTGGTCTAAGTGCCTGCCCGGCAAGCGCAAGGTCATGAGTTCAGTCCCTGGTGCCGCAAAAAAAAAAAAAAAAAAAGAAAGAAAGAAACCAGAAAAAAAGAAAAACAATTTCAATTCAAAGTCAGTAGAGGAAGTTATCAATATGAGAGCAGAAATCTAAAAAAACTGAAAAGAAAATCCATGAAACCAAAGTCATTTTCTTGAGATCAAACAAATCCAGTAAACTCTGATCAGCTTAGTCTGAAGAAAATTGAGAGAAAATGCACAGTATTAAGTAAAAGAGCATGGTCATGGAGACCCTGGTAGAACTTACAAATATTAAAAGGATAATAAGGAACCACAGTGAACTCTGAGACCAAATGGATAAACTGCCAGCTCACTGAAGAAGACAGATAACGCACTTGACCTTTTGTTTATTAAGGAAATGGAAGTCGTAATTTAAAATCTTCCCACAAAGAAAATTCCAAGTTCCAATGCTTTCATAGGTAAATTTTTTCAAACATTTAAGAAGAAAGGATATCAATCCTACACAAACTGTTCAACGTTTAAAAAGAGAGGAGTATTTCCCTGCTCCTCATCTGAGGACAGCTTTGGCCTGACCATCATCAAGCAAAGACATTTTAAGAAAATGTTTAATGAGCCAGGCCTGGTGGCACATGCCTGTAACCCCAGCACTCGGGAGGCTGAGACAGGAGGATCGTTGTGAGTTCGAGGACCAGCCTGGGCTACAAAGTGAGCTCAAGGTCAGTTTGAACGGCATAGTGAGACCCTGTCTCAAAAAGACAAGGACTGGGGATTTAGCTCAGTGGCCTAAGTGCCTGCCTGGCAAGCACGAGGTCGCGAGTTCTATCCATGGTGCCACAGGAAAAAAAAAAAAAAAAGAAAAGAAAATGTTTAATGAAACATGAATGCAAAAATTTCTAACAGAAGGTTAGCAAGTCGAACCCCAAAATATATACAATAGATAGTACTTATGATCAAGTGAGACTGATCCCAGGAGTACCCCATTATTTTCACATTTGAAAATCCATTAATTTGGGCAACCCATTTGGGACCCTCCTATCTCTTAGGAGCTATTCCTATACTACATTCCCACATTTCTATTCTCCATTCCTTTTCTCCAGTAAATATTCCTACTCTTAAGAAAAAGAGAAGCAATTAATTTAATTCATAATATTAAAATAAAAGGCCTATGAGTGTTGCTATAAAAGACCTATGAGTGTTGGATTTCACAAAATCCAACATCTCTTCCTGATAACAGCTCCCAGGAGAGAATAAAAGGAAATTTCCTCAATTTCATAAAATGTATGGAGAAATACAACCAACATCACCCTTAATAGTGAAATGTGAATACTTTCCATGATCAGGAACTACTGGTTCTTACCCAATTGTTTAAAAGATAATCCTTGCTGCCCCAGATTGCCTTGACAACGCTATTTAACCTAGGATCTCACATGCACTATGCAAGGCTAGCATTCTACTACGGAGCTAAACCCCCACTCTTTTGATTTATCTTTATACTGGTATCGCATGCTCTTGAGCACTATAACAAATCTCAAAGTCAAGGCAAGGATACCCACCCTCCTCACTTCTGTGCAACACGGTGCGCAAAGGCTTTAGCTGCTGCAGTCAGGAAAAGAAAGAAAGCAAAAGTATAACCAGATTAGAAAGGAGGGTAAGCTGGCTTTATTCAGGGAAGAAATGATAATCTTTGAAGAAAATCCTACAAAATCTACGATAAAGTTATTAAACTAACATGTGAATTTAGCAGAGTTTCAGGATAGATGGTCAACAGACAAAAATCAATAGCTTTTCTATATACTGGTAATAAAAATTTGGGAGTTGACATTTAAAATGTCCATTTACATAAGAATGAAAAATAGGAGCTGGGCCTGGTGGCACACGCCTATAATCCCAGCACTCGGGAGGCTGAGACAAGAAGATCGTTGTGAGTTGGAGACCAGCCTGGGCTACAAAGTGAGCTCAAGGCCAGCCTGAACAGCATAGCGAGACCCTGTCTCAAAAAGACAAGGGCTGGGGATTTAGCTCAGCAGCCTAAGTGCCTGCCTGGCAAGAGTGAGGTTGTGAGTTCGATCCCTGGTGCCACAAAAAAAAATGAAAAATAGGAACTGTGTAAAGATAAATATATCTAAGACATATAAAGATATCCAAAACTCTGAAAAACTGTAAACTATGCTAAAAGATAAAAAAAAAAACC
>RJWT010024922.1:0-16306 GCA_004365215.1 Cuniculus paca | reverse complement strand
GGAGCTACAGGAAGAGATGGTCTCACTCTGGACTCAGCTCCATATGGCTATAATGTCTGGAAATGTGGCTGCCATCTTGCTTCTAGCCTTTGAGTAAAGCCAGTGAAAGAGATGGCAGACAGAATCAGGCTTGCACTTGACATGTTGAATCACCAGATCAACCAGCTCTGCAGACTGATCTAATTTTGGACTTTCTAATATGAGAGGGAACAAATTTTCTTACCACTTAAGCCAACTTCCTTTAGAGATTTCAAATATCTTAACTGATAAAGTGGCAGTATCCTCTTTATAAGATTGAAGTCCCTGCAATATGCTTAGAATGTAGGAACTGCTCAAATAACTACTGCTATGGTGGCTGTCTTGACTGCTTCTCTCTCATTGGGACAAAATACCCAAAACTCAAAATGAAGGAAGGAAAGGTTTATTTAACTCACAGTTTGTGGAGGTTTCAGTCCGTACTCAGCTGGCTCCAAGGCAGGATGACATGACAGAGGGGCAACTATTCGTGGTGGCAGCAGATACCAAAAGCAACAAGTGAAAAATGGGCGGAGCACAGAGAGAAGACTCTTTCTGTCCCTTATATTGTATGTAGGCTACACCCACTTGGGCATGGTACTCACACCCATAATCCCAGCATTGGACCATGAATCATTTACTAACTCTGGAAGCCCACCTTCATGACTGCATGAGGCTTTGGGTGGACATCCAGACTCACACCATAACAGTGGCACTGCACCACTTCACCTCATCCTCCATGTCAGTCTGTAGGGAAGGTCCTTCCTGCATAGTTCACCTTTGAGAAATACCATGCGAAGACTGCACATTCATTTGCTTTCTAATCTTACAGCTGGTGAACTATTATCTTCGTAAATTATGTGCTCTCCACATACTGCACTAAGCACGTGTCTCAAATTACTACATCGAATCTTTACAACTAAGTAAACTGTGCAAATTTTAAAACTGAGGCTCCCAAGAGGTAAATGTGATAAATGAACTATTCCACCAGGTCATGGGGAGAAGAAAGAAGGATTCTTTGAAAGTTCAATTGACATATTTTTCTTAATATTGAAAAATAATCAGTTAATGCAGCACTTTTCACTTTTATTATGTTTCGGAAGAAGACGGAGGGAGGAAAGTGGGGGAAGGAAGGAGAGGGAAGAGGGAAGGGAAGGGATGGAGAAAGGGAGGGGAGGAGCAACAACAGCAAAAAAGTTTTCCCTCCCTTGAAGTCGGTGTTAGTTAGCATTTAAAGACAAATTGCCTTAACAGTCACCTCTAGAATTCTCTTTAGGCAATGGTTCCTTTATGCAAACATTTTAAGAAAGTAGAATGTGAGACTATGAGAATACGGGTTGGCAAGGCAATAACAAATATGACAAGGACAGCATGATTTCTAAGAAAGGTGCAGCTCATTTTCAACTGAGGCTACTTGTTTTTCTGATATATAAAGATGCAGATTCCCCTTTGATTCCCTTGAACCCTTAATATAACTCACTAAGCACAAACACATGTGCATATGCACTGGGGGAGGAGGGCTGCAGAAAGAGGAATAGTCTGATTGTTTTATGGAGATCAAAAAGGCTGAGGTTTTTGTTGACATTGACACAGATTGAACCCCAGTTGCCCCAGGACGAGAGCATTCTCACCAAAATTGATTTCATAGAAGTGGGAGGGCTGATGCAGAATGCTGATGGTGATGTCCACTGTAACCAGTAAGGCTGAGGACAGTGTCGCCATGGGTAAGGACTGCCCTGAGGCAAGGGGTCCACAGACTGGGCAAGCTAGTTTAGTTCTTGCGGCAGCTCACGGAGGTAAGAACTAGTCTTATTTCCACGTAACAGCTGGGGAAGGTGAGGCACAGAGGGCTATGGAACATGCCCCCAAAGCCTGTGCTCTTGAAGTCAGTTGAGCCACCTGTCCTGAAAATATAGTGCATGCTCGGAATGCAAACTACGCTATGCGACTTTTCCTCAGATTTTTGCATGGGACAGGGGTGAAGTTGAAGGCAGACTTGTTTTTGAAGTGGTGGGCAGAGGAGGGGATAAGATGACGGCAACTGATGCTTGGGTCCAAGTGATTTAAGACAGTCGTGATTTATACCCAGACACCCCAGGTTTGTGTTCTGGCTTCTCTCCACGTGGCCTTGGGAAAGCTATTTATCTTCTCTGATCCTCGGTTTTCTCCTCAATAAAGTAACAGACTCATAAGGATACTAACCTCATAGAACCACGTAAGTCATAAATTGCGAATGCACCTAAAGCCTATAGGACAGGACCCAGCACATAAGTGCCCAATAAATGGAGCCTTTTATATGTTCTCTGCAGGTAAATTATGTACCGATGCAGAGGGCACAAGCAGACAGCTGGCCTCCCGCAATCTGCTCAGCTTCTCACTGTCAGGTGCAACATCTGCAAATGGAAAACATCTGGTTACTTTGTGTAAGCCACTAGGATTTCAGCAAATAAAATAAATATTGGCCTGACAAAAATTCAGGGGAAATATGCATTCAAAAGGTCACTTTACTGCATGATTGGGTGAAATGAATATTAAAATGGAAAATAAAATGTTCCTGCCACTGTCTGAATATTCTGTGATTAGTTGCAGTCTGGAATTTACACAATACCGTTTTTCCAAGGATTAAAGTTTCTTATTTCAAGTTCAACACATATGTTGAGGCTTTGCTTTCTTTCTCCCTGCAGGATTTGTATAGGGGAGCCTGAAATAAGATTAAACAAACTTATAACAAACCCATATTGCATTTTCAGCTGAAAAAAAAAAATGAAAGCTTGAATCAGTCAAACCACCCTCCCCTTCCAGCTGGGCCATAAATGTCAGCTGTCTTATTTCAGTAGAAACAGAGGGCCTGTCTCATATCTCTATGGGGAACCAAGTGAGATGAGAAACTGACCCAGAGAAAAGAGTCGATTGTTTAAAAAACTGCAAGCCTGGGTATACTTGGAGTTCTCAAAAAGAAGTAATTGCTGAACACCAAATTTTTAGCTCTTAAAGAGCCACTGTTAAGGAGTTAACCCTCATCCCACAAGAGGGCTTTGATAACATGTGATGTGAATAGAAATGTTTCAGTACATTTTCTTTCTTAACATTTCCAGAGAAAATAACACAGGCCCATGAAAGACAATCGCTAAGTGGAAGGAAAAAGGTTAACTGTCTCAGCTTTCAAAAATCATTGAAATGCATGTTGCATGGATAATGCACTGAATTGCAGAATCACATGCATATTCATAGAGAAGGAGACCTGCAATGCTAGGGATGAAAAGTATAACACTGAATGCATGAATTTGTAGCCACAAGATAATTCATTTCCGAATGTATATTTACTGTATCTTGGATAGAGAGAACTTTCATTAAAAGGAAAAGAAAGCAATGTTATGGTATTCAGAATTCCGAAGAATTTAAATTGAATTTTTATCCCTGAAATAAAGCACAGTGTCTCTGAGAGAACATAAGAAGGATTCCCTAAGCCAACTTGGGCTTTGGCAATGTTTTAAAACTAGATATAAGCCAAGATTTGATGGCAATGCCCTGTCCACTTCTCAGTCAGCTTGCTTCATCCTGTGCCTTAGAATTAGTCAGTCCCAGTACCATTTCATAAAAACCACTTTCCCCCAACCCAAGGAAAACAAAACTTCCCATTACGTCTACAGAACAGAGAGCAGAACTCTCTCCCTGCCCCCAATGCACCCACTCTTAAGTCTATAAAGAGGACCCCTGTGTGTCAGCGGCTGCACCAAGGCACAGCATCACACTGAGAGTGTGGCTTTCCGGGAAGAAGATGCAGTTCTCAGGACACGCAGTAATGCTCCTCCCAGGTGGGGGGCAAAATCCTAGGGACGCGAAACTCAAAGGAACAAAAACCTTGTTAAAATATTTTGAAAACTGTAGATTTAATGTATGTTGAACAAAGAATAATTCGATTCCGTTTTGTTTTCAAATGTGTGGGCAGAGTGGTCCAATGTGTCACCTCCATGGATGTCCTTACCAAGCTCAGCCAGTGCCAAATCTGCACTAGGAACTCTCCCCTCCAAAAAGAATCCATGCCCTGCCATCTCCACCTCTTTCTGCACAGGCAGAGATGAATAGTGCAGTGATAGATGGTCCTTTGCCAGACGAAGTGGGGATCGTGGAGGTATTAAGAGGGTCATCTGCCCCAAACCACTTCCTAGTTATCTTTGCAGTTATAGACAATTATTACAGAAAGGGATGCATAATGAGCATGTATGGCTGGAGGGCTGCAGTGAAGGGAAAGTGGTAGCAGGGATTCAGGAAGAAAGAGCTGCCTAGGAACAGACATCAGTGGGTTCCACAAAGAAGCCATCTGCAACCCTGCAAGGAGTGAATCAACAGACACGATCAGGAATTGCAAAGACTAAAGGGAGCAAAGATTCACATTTCCTATTTCTTAATTATTTTTCCTGAGAGGCCAGCTAAGACTAGACATGAGAGTGAACCAGAGAAGTTCACATACCTGAAATGGTTCTCACACTACAATGAAAACAGAGCAGATGTAGGCAAACACTACCACAACTGCCTCTCAGAACAAATCAGAATAACCTTTAAGTCACAGATGTAC
This sequence comes from Cuniculus paca, assembly GCA_004365215.1. NCBI lineage: Eukaryota > Metazoa > Chordata > Mammalia > Rodentia > Cuniculidae > Cuniculus > Cuniculus paca. The sequence goes on along the minus strand of RJWT010024922.1, from coordinate 11,715 downwards.
AGCAGCATGTTCTTTTTTCCAAATTTTTTTTGTGTATTTGCGGAACATAATAATTCATCATGAGGAGTTGGTACATGTACATAACACATTTTAATTATTTTAACAACTTTTTCCTCTCCCTTCCCTCTTTCTCCCTCCATTGTTTGGTGCCTTTCCCATTTTCAAAAGACCTACTTCACTATTTTTTATTATCTATCTTTTATTTTCCTCTTTATTTACGCTTTGAGTTTCTCACATAAAAGAAACTATTCGATATTTAAGCTTGTGTGTCTGATTTATTTTACTTAACATTATGGGCTCAAGTTGCATCCATTTTCCTACCAGTGACTCAGATCTATTAGAAGTGATGTTTAGTGATCTAGTGTAGGAGTTCTTAACATTTGGGCATCCATGGACCAGTTCAAGAAAGGAGTTATGAGCCTTATCCTTTCTGGTTTGTTGTTGCTGTTGTTGTTTTGAGGAAATAAATGCCTGTATGATATAACATATTGCAAACTACTCCAGAGGTTGTGCAAGATTTCCAAAGTCCTGTTGATCGTGGGCTAAAGTAAACCAGTGTCATTACCTCTCACCAACTCCTACCTCATCAGGAAACAAGGAAGCAGAGGGCATGAGAGGTAAAATATTCTACCAGCATTTCACATACCCATAGTTGCAACACAGCAAAGGGCAGCTCTATTACCCCTGATTCTTAAACCCAAATTCTTTCCACTCCTTTGCGAATCATTAAAAGAAATTTCTACTTTTACTATTTACATCCAACATGCATAAAAATAATCATCTCGTGCTGTCGTTCAAGTCTAAAAGGGACATAGGTCAAAATGTTAAGAAACAGACAATTAAACAAGAACATTTTTGCTTTAATACACAGATTGATTTTTTTTTTTAATTCTGGGAAAGGCACATTCTAGGGATCCCTCAGAATGATCCCCACATCGATCCCCGCCTGGCAGGCTGGCTCTGGATATGACCGTGGCTGTGACTAAGCCCCAGCCCTCAGCCGTGTGCACGTGTGTGCCTCTCTACTGCTGGCTGGACAGCTTTTTGAAGCAGTTTCATTTTATTCTCATTAGTGTTCAGCAGAGAACTCTCTACTCTCTTCCCTTTCCCTATCCAGAACATGGGCTGCTGCTCTTTCCAAATCAACAACAAGCCTTCCAAGTTGTTGTAGGGCCAAAACCCCTTGCTTTCCCCACCCTACACCACTGACTGAAGTGTCCTTTTGAAGTTCAGGCCTGAAGTGAAAGCCATTGTGTAGCAAAGGGCCCCTTAAGGCAATAAAGTGAGGATTTGGGCGGGCTCTTGTATGATTGCAGAGCATGTAATATATCTGTATCACTTGGCTATGGATACTAATCAAAAATTACTATGTACCAATATTTTTTGGATCTTCTTTCTTCACTTCATAAGAGGTTGTCCTTAGAGAGGCAAAAGTAGAACATCAGTTACATAATTTTTTTAAAAACCAAGTATGTAGAATGCTAATCTCTCCAGGCATGATCTTTATTTGGGATGCTGTGGTCATTACCCCATACCAGGGGCAGACTGGAACATGATACAAGTGCTCAGGCCACTATCTGGGCCTGTCCCAAGGAGGACAGGTCCTTATGCCAGATTAGATTAGTCCAGGCTACCAAAAGTGACCATCCTAAGCCATTGCCATGACTCCCAAGCTTGCTCCCATTTTATCTTTCCTTTCACCCACAGGTTCCTTGCAGCAGAAGGGTTGAACACAGCACAGTTACCTTTGGGGACCCATAGGAGCCATGCATCAAACTCCATAATTTGATTTTCCTCCCAAGAGCCAGTGGAATCTAGAAAGCTAATAGAAATATATCCATCCTTACTACCTCCAAGTGATTTTAAACCAGGAATTTCTGAGGGCATGCCATTTCTCCCATGGGGAGGACTTGCATGTGACAAGCACCAGATAAGGGCAGAAGTGGCCATGGCAGGCCTCATCCCACATCAGGGAGGAGACTCCTTGTATGAGCCTAGGTAGTGTTTGTTTCAATGGCTCCCAGAAGTGCTGACTGTGGCTCAGTTTTTGAGAACTTCTTGCAAGCTAGCTTTGATCTCTCTGGGAAGGGTCTCCATGGCTAATTTTCAACTTGCCAATAATCTTCCTCTCTTTAAGATGAAGTCCATCCTTCTGTCCTTCCCAAACTCCCCAGGTAACCACCTCCATCAGCCTTACTCGGTTCAGAGTATGATTGCCTGTCTTTGATCTTTGTCTTTCCAATTTGTGGAGCAAGTATGAATTATATGGCCCACTCACTTCAAGATCTTTCCTTCTAATTCTTAAGAGTCTATTTTTGGCAGTTTCATTGGGTGTATACCTAAAACAACTGCATGTAATTGAAATAAAAATTTGCATATTCATGTTACAGTCTGGATTAGGAATGTCCCCCAGAAGACCCCTGTGTTCAGAGGGGGAGATTCTGGAAGGAGATTGGACTATGGGGGTGCTAAGGAGGACCTGCTGTTAGGGAATGGGGCTTGGTTGAAGTTGGGTCACTGGGGACACAACCAGGAAGGGTACATCTATCTCCCTCCTGAGTTCTTTGTTTCTCTCTCTGCTTCTGGTCACTATGAGGGGAGTAGCTTTCCTCTCCCATGTCCTTCCTTCATATCATTTCTGCCTTGGTGCTAGTCAACCTTGGACTGAAAATCTGAACCAAAATTTGGCTCAGCAATGAGGTTGTAACTAAGAGACCCATATTCATAGCAGTATTATTCACAATAGCTAAAAGGTAGAGCAACCCAAATGTCCACGGACAGGTGAATGGATAAATAAAATGCAGTCAAATGCACAACGAAACACTGTTCTGCCTTCAAAAGAGTGCAGTAGTGACGCATGTGACAACACAGATGAAGCTTGGGGACATTATGCTAAGTGAAATAAGCCAGTCCCAAAAGACATATTGTTTCACTTAGATGATGTATCTGGAATATCAAATGTCTTGGTTACTTTTCTCTCGTTGCTGAGACAAAATACCCAACACCCAAAGTTAAGGAAGAAAAGGTTTATTTAGCTCACAGTTTGTGGAGATTTCAGTCCATAATCAGCTGGCTCCAAGGCAGAGTGGCATGGCCAATGAGCAACATGCAAGGTGGCAGAAGACAGTAAAAGAAGCAAGAGCAAAATGAGGGGAGAGCAAGCCTCTTTCCTTCCTTTATATTGTAAACAGACTACTTTGTGCCCCCTCCCAGGTGCGTGTAGCACTCACACCATCTCCCTACCCTCCTCTTGCAAGGATAAGGAAGTCTACAAAGTAAGGACAGTGGCTCTCTGCTGAGTTAAACTTCTGAACTTCTCAAATTGACACAATGTATCAACCATAACACCAAATTTATAGAAACAAAAAGTGGAATGATGATTGCCAGGGGGAGGAGTTATTGTTTAACAAACACCGTAGAATTTCAATTTGGAAGATCAAAAAACTCTGGAGATAGATGATAATGATGGTGGCACAATACTGTGTATATACTTAATGTCACTGAACTGTACACTTGGAAATGATTGAAATGAAAAATCTTGTGTTATGTATTCTACAATTATTACACATTTTTATTTTGAAGAGAAAAATCTAGATCAACAAAAAATAAACCAAAACATAGTCTGATTGGGGCCAATATGTTAAGTGCAATGTCACTGAAATTAAAGATGACCATCAGTTGGGCAGGGTGGCACATGCCTATAATCCCAGCACTCGGGAGGTTGAGGCAGGAAGATCACTGTGAGTTCAAGGCCAGTCTGGGATACAAACTGAGTTCAAGGCTAGCCTGAACTGTAGAATGAGACCCTGTCTTAAAAATACAAAAACAATCAAACAATGACAGCACAAATTGTTCTTTTTGATGAACTAACAGAGATTAGTAGTATAGTTGTCTTGCACACATATACATGCATACAGTTATATGTGTAAACCTACATACATATAACCTTTTCCTTTCTTCCACTTCTCCTTTCCCCATCCCAGTTTTTCTTTCCTTTGGAGCACTTTCTTTTCCTTTCATTATTACAATATCTATTATACATTTTGGATCTTACTGCTCTTTCAGTTTTTTACTATTGTTATTTATTTTTTATGCTAAGGAGACAATACAATACTTGCAAATGTGAATCTGATTTATTTCACTCATGAATATAGTTTCAAGTTGCCTCCATTTACCTATAAAAGCCTCAAGATTATCTTTTTCATAGCTGAGTAATATTCTACTGCATAAAAATACCACAGCTTTTTTATCCACTCTGCATTTGATGGGTATTTGGGTTGTTTCCAAGATTTAGCTATTAAAAATTCTGCTATAAACATGGGTGCACATATATCACTGTTGTATGATGTTTTTAATTCTTTTGGGAAGATACCCAGAAGGGGAATAGCTGGGTTGATTGTCTGATCATTTTTTATGCCTAGATCTTGTAACCTGAACAACTACTTCTAAGATAACAATATGGAATGTATTAACTAGTGTTGATTTCTTACTGTTGTTTTGTTTTTTGTTTTTGAAATTCTGTATTATTTCTATCCTTTTTTCTGTTTTGCTTTTTAAAATAAAATTAAAAAGGGAAAAAATACAAAAAGACCAAAAAATAAAGATGAATGTCATTTCTCAGGTGTCCTCTTCACTAGTCTATTCCTCTGTTGTCCCTAAACAGTTACCCTCAAATTTCTGGTGGTTTCTAGAGTCCCGTGAGGCAGTGATAAGGCTCTAAGAGACAGAGTGTCCCTGTAGGCCCCACAAGATGTGGTCTTTCCCACGTGCTTCTGCTGGGATGATAAGTATTCACAGCATGACATTCTGAGAAAAAAATTACATAAAAGCAATTTTACTCAGTGCTATTTCTGGACCTGAGTCACGCATTGCTTCTGAAGTGCTTGCATTGCTAACAAGGGCTTTCAATGCACAATGCATCAAGAATTCTGCAAAATTCTATTCAGATGGAGAATAAAGAAATTGTTGTTTCATTTTTAAGTTCATGCAGCAGGGTTAGAAACAAACTAAATGGAAGAAGCAGCAACTTATGCCAGGCTAGGTGCTTCATCTCCAAAGCCAACCACATGAGAAGGACAAGTTCAATGCATGCAGAATCCGCCATTCCTCCCTGAGTAGTGGTTAATGCTTCTAAGAGCTTGTTGAATGAACTATTAGAAATACAGTGGCAGGCTTCTCAGAGATAAGTCCCGCTCATGTCATACATATAGGTGGGGTTTTGTGTTGTGTGTGCACAATGAGGTCCAGAATAACTGCTATTTTATTGGCTTCTTGAGGCACTGAAGGTCAGAGTCTTCCTACAATGTCAAAGGCTGATGGCTGTCCACTGGACCCCCCTTATCACAGGGTATCCGCAAACTGATATTGCCTTCCTTTCTATCTACTCCCCACACAGAGTTAAATAAGCATGCAAAGAAGATGACTCTGAGTATGATAAATTATTATCCAAACATAAAGATTTCCAAATAGACTCCTAAGGAAAATGAGGAAACAGAATGCAGAAATTCAAGTGCACACACAGAGTAGACCAGAAAGTCGTTAAAGAGTGACACAAGGCTGCTCTTAGTGGTTCAGAGACTTGCACTTTTCTTCCTGTACTCCACTTTCATTCCAAATGCTCCAACTTCAAGGAGCATCCCATTGCTGTTGGTTACCTAGACCCCATAGTCTATTCAAGGAAATGCCTTCCTTTCCTTCCCTCTGTCAACTATCTAGTCAGTGGAGTCCATTTCTGAAAGATGTCTCCTCTTCTAGTTAATTCCCTTGACAATGGTCTCTGCTTCTCATATCCAAGGGATGTCTTCCTGTTTGCTGATTTCTTACTCTTTCCTCTGGATGATGTTGTCACAGACAGATTATTCCTTCAAGAGTCATTTCTGCTGTTGGCACCAAAGCCATCTATCCTTCCTTCTCATCCATTTCTACTGAATTCTTAGACCAGGAGCAAGAGCCAATACTAGAGATTCAGTGCAGTCACAAAGAAATTCAAAGATAGCCGGGCGTGGTGGCTCACACCTGTAATCCCAGCACTCGGGAGGCTGAGACAGGCGGATCGTTGTGAGTTCGAGACCAGCTTGGGCTATAAAGTGAGCTCAAGGCCAGCCTGAACAGCATAGTGAGACCCTGTCTCAAAAACACAAGGGCTTGGGATCTATCTCAGTGGCCTAAGTGCCTGCCTGGCAAGCGCAAGGTCGTGAGTTCAATCCCCGGTACCGCGAAAAAAAAAAAGAAATTCAAAGATATGTCCAGGCCGTATGCCTAATTATTGGTACAACAGCAGTGAATCTTTTTTTTTCTTCCTCTCCCATCATTCACTCCACTGTCTCTAGCTCAGTGCTAGGCCTGTAAGAACAAATCAGTACCTATTTCTTTCTTTTTTTTTTTTTCTTTTGTACTCGAGACCATACTCAGAAGTGAAATAAACTCACATGTGTAAATACCATATTGTCTCCCTGGTGTAGAAGCTGAAAGAGTAAATAAAATCCAAAATCTTCAATAAATATTGTGACAGGGTAAGAAACTGCTCAAAGGGGAAAAATAACTCAGGTAAAAGGAGAAAATAAGGAAGAGAAAAGAAAAAAGATACAAATTTGTTTATATACACTTAAGATAGCTAAGATGATTATACTACTAATTCTATTAATTCAAATTCTATTAGTTCTATTCTAATAAAATTCTATTAAAATTCTAATAAAATTCTATTAGTTCCATTAGTTCAAAATAGTTAACATTCATAGGATTAGATCAATTTTGCATGCCTATATCTGGTAACCTGAAGATAACTATGCAAAATAACCACCTTTGTTAAGTTCCTACCACCTTGTTTTGAAAGCCTATATTGTCATTGTTTTGGGGTTTTTGTTATTGTTGTGTATTTGTCTTTTTTGTTTCTTGTCTTTCTTGTATTTTTTTGTTTTGTTTTATCTTTCCTCTTTAAAATAACATTAAAAAAGGACAAATCAGTCAGTAGTTGATATAATGAATGCTTCTCATACCTTATGGGGAACTAATCATTCTTTTTCAGGATAAGAAGTAGAACTGAACATAAAAATGCAAACCACTTTTATTAGCATTGATGAAGACAGCGAATGAGAGGCCAGACCCCCAAGGCTAAGGGTTCTGAGAGTGTACTTGCTCTTTCAGTATCAAGGTTTACCCTTCCATTACCTGCATGTCTTCCGTAGTCATACTCTGGGAAGTTTGTGCACGAGCACCATGCTTGCCTCTTAGTTTTGCGTGGGAAATTATACATGTGCCTGTGTGTGTATTTGGCTCTTTGTGCATTGTGTGTTTGAGCTTGTGGGGTGGAGGGAGATATGAGGGCAGTGGCAGGAACAGCAGATGCTCAGAAAGAGCAAGAGTGTTTGTCTAAGGCCACAGTTCCTGCGTTACCAGTTCCCTTTATGACAGCTGGGATCATGTCAGACTGGCAGGCGAAAATGCAGTGAAGAAGAGCCCAGTCTTACTTTTACAAAACCCTGAGCCTCACACTCGCTCCCTTGATGCTGGGAGCAATGGAGCTGCCCTGGAGGCTGTCTCAGCTACCCATAAGCATGCCACACAGAAACTGCTTCCCTTAAGCTGATAATGGGCCTGAGACAGGAAGCCACCATAAACAGGGGTAGCCCGGGGCTAGACTCTATCTGGGGACATGGTCCTGAGCCTTGCTGAGGTTAAAGTGTTGCTTGCTAACATGGAGCATATGACAGACAAAGCTATTGAGCATTTTCACAGACTATGCATCAATCATTTTCGTGAAGAGCAACACTATGATTTTTAATCTAATCGTGCTATAAGCTGTGCTTTAAGACCCTTTCCAAACCTCAGTGCATTAGAAAGAACATAATTATTGTCTTCTATCTTCCTTTGCCAAAGAAAATGAGAGAGGAGCCCTGGGCGTTGTTGCCAAAAGGATAGCAGCGTGGTACAGGCTGGGCTCACAGCTCCCCTGTAAGCTGGTAAGGGCCCCAGGGGGGCTTTTGTGACCCGCTCTCATGTTTTCTTATTCCCACGTAATGGTCTCTTATTTGAGATCACGGGGCCTGAAATCCTCAGAGAAAAGGTAACAAAACTAAAAGCTTATTCAAGATTGTTCTGCCCTATAAAAAAAACAAAGAAGAAAAATTATAACTTAGGGCTAAATTGCTCCCAAGGAATCTTATCCAAAGTGCATTATATTTTCAAGTATAGAGCCATGCCTGACACAGATGCTCAAAAGTACTTTTTCCATTGAAAGCTTCACGAAAGAAAAATATCACAATCAAAACCAAAAGATAACCAAAAAAAGGTTTTCTTCTCTGCACACCCACCGCAGATAAACACACAAGACAAAGCTTCTAACTGAGTGCTCAGCAAAAGCTAAAATGTCACGTGGACATACAATGACTTTTCACATTCTCTGTGACTTCCAAATCTAAGTGACAATCTAAGCAACTGCAATCCCCAAAGTCAACAAGACTGTCAGAACAGGTGACTAAGGGGAAATAAAATCTTTCAAAACCATAGTAAATGCAGAGAAACTAAAAGTCAAAATATAAGAGATTTCTGAACTTAAATTCATGTTTCTTTAAGGACTTGAAAATCATTAGCTCGTTCCCACCATGGGTTGCTAGGGCAATAAGAGCTGACCCAGAAAGAAGAGGAACAGCTCAGGCTGAGGTTCACAGATCAGGTGTAAGGCCTATGACTGAAAGTCAGACCCTCATGAAGGGAAGGACCCCTGGAGGGGCTTTCTCCTCCAGATTCCGGGAGCATCCTGAGATGCTCTAAGACGACAGTCAGCAAACCACATCCCATGGGCCAAATCCAGCCTACTACATCCTGCAGAGGTCCACAGCTCAAAATGGTTGTTACATTTTTTTAATAACTGAAAGAATCAAAAGAAGAATTTTTACCACCCTTACAAATTACAAAAAATTCAAGTATTTCTAAGTCAATAAATAAAACTGTATTGGAACAAAGCCCAGTTTTTCATGAGTATACTGTCTCCAGCTGACTTGGTGACATGCAGGAAGACATGAATGCTTACAATATAGGCTGTATAGATCACAAAGCCTAAGATGCCACTAATCTGGCTCCTGACAGAAAAGTTGCCCATCACTGTAAGATCACAGGAGGAAGAGCTAAGGATGGGGTATGTCCTGGGTGCCTCTTCCAAGGACTAAAAGAAAGAGGTTTGCTTGTCCATTGAAGAATCCTGGAACCATGTTACTCTTGGCTGCTGAGACCTGAGACAAGTACTCTATCACGCAATTCCAACCCCTTGGATAATTTCTAAGGTCATGCCGCCATTGAAGTAAATGATCTGTGCATTTTCAGCTCCTGTACTCTCACTCTATTATCTATGGTACACAAGATGACACAAATGTGCAATTATATCAGCTAAATACTGAGGAGGGATCAAAGATGAAAATTGTCCCCTAGTTTGTGGTGCTGTGCTGACTAATCTGTCAAACATTCTATATACCCCTGGGGCAGACCTCTGGACTTAGCTTCTTGATAAAATGACCTTCCCTAGATGAAAATTACTTGGATGGAAGGTTCGAGCACTGCTCTGTTTTAGTAATGTTCAGACTGAGTGTCAAGCAAGCTGGGTCTTGGGATAGCTGATACTTATCTACTGTCAGGCAGGGTTTGCTACCCACACATTCCCTGCTTTGCAGAGCTCAGAAGATGTTATGGGACAGAGGGAAGACAATGTGGGGTTGTTTGCCAACGAGTTTGATTCATCCCTTTGTTGAGATGAATCTGAAAAGCACTGCCTCTGTGCACTGTGAAGTAAGCACAATTGGCATTGTTTGTAGCTGTTTGTTGTGGCTGCCCCATGTGACAGATCTTTCCATATTAAAGTCATTCTTCTGAGCATTTGGTGGTTGGGTTTCTGGTTATTTGACTCTGCATGTTGTACTGCTGGACTTGGCAGCCCCACCAAGAATGACTTGGGAATGAGGGTAACACACAGAGCAACTAATGCCGTAGCTCTGAGGATGTACAGGCATTTTGAAATGGAGGAACAAGTCGAAAGAAAATGCACACACAGAAAAGAGAGCCTATGCTGACTCTGAACTGGTTTATAGCAGGATACTTTCCAACACATGCACTCTACAGCCCGATCTGTACCTTGGACATGATTGAGTTTCCTGGCCTCAAAGTAAAACATTTTGGATCTCTTGGAAAGAAGGAAGGAAGACAGGAAAGAAACAGGAAAAGAGGAAGAAAGGGGTGGAGGGAGAGAGGAAAGAAGGACTTTTTTGAAGGGTCAACTTGGCTAACCTAGAAAAACAGAAGGGAGGTCAAATTCTCTAGTCATTTTATAGCATGCATGCACCTTTTCCCAGTTATTCAACCACACATTAATGTAGGCATTGCTGTGAGGGGATGACGCATCTCTAATTAAAGTCCCCAGTTCATTGGTGTTGAGAATATCTTAGTAGAACTGAATTAACTCAGAAAAAGTCTTTTAAAAGTTTGTGCATTCTATGAACTTTACTCCAAATAGCATCAGTGTCCACGACTGTTCTCTTTTTACCAAGTTTTCTTTTAACTACCTGTAACAGTGTCATTTGTGGCCGTGTGACATCAATTTGCTATTGATGTGGCAGATCAGATGGCCTGCCCATGGATTTCAGTCTTACTTAGCCAGTTTCCACAATCACTAAACCAATTTCTTATAATATTTGTCCTGCCATGTGGTCTGCACTGAAGACAACAGGATAGCAACCAAACTACCAAATCCTAGCTAGCTCTGCTCCTGGGCTCCTGGGTTCTCTACCACACAGGGTGACAGAACTGACAACTAAAAGACTGACCTCACTGAGCACACAAACCAACACCAGGAGGAGAGTTTCACTCCAGGATTAAAGTGTTATCCTACCACAGAGGCTAAGAAACAATCTTGGGACACAGGCTTGTGGAAGGTAAGAGCTAAATGGGAATCTCCTGGCATCCCCTGGGAGGCTCAGGCATGGACCAGGAGGATCACCTGGCCTATATTCTGTGATGGGAGGCCAGGTTTGATGAACATAATCTTCAGAGGGTGTAGACCTGAAGGAGTGATATGAGTGAGTTCTTATATCATTGCCTGCATTCAGCAGAAATTAGTGAGATGAATTCCTATAGGACAATATCTGGGTATCTTAAATATGTTCACTAAAATAATAGATCTCTTTGCTCTGGTTAAGGGACGTTCTTGAGTGGTACTTGAGGTTTTTGGTATCCAGTTGATATTTGATGCCAACATTGTCATTGACTTTTCTACTATACCCAAAGGGTCATAATTGTCCTTATCAATGAATTCTTTCTATATGCCAATATCTGGATTTCCTGGGGGTCATAAACAATACTGCCATTCACTCCTGAAGAACCAAGCACTAAGTCAAAGAAGCCACATGCCTCAGCACAAAAATCAAACAAAAAAACCAATACAAAAAGACAAGACAATGAAATGCTGCCAAAATCTCTCAATTCCCCAAAACCTGGTTTGGGGGGACATCCAGAAAAAGGAAATCATAAGCTACAGAACTGGAAGTTCTGAGAGGGTAGCAATGGAGGTAAAGCTGTTCCATAAGGCGTTTTGTGAATTTAAAGAAGACATAACTAATCAGATAAACTATCCTGGGTAACAAAAGCAGGCAGGAAGCATCACAATGCCAGACTTGATGTTATACTGTAACACTGCAATGATTAAAACAGCACGGTACTGGCACAAAATCAAGT
>RJWT010024921.1:5000-16310 GCA_004365215.1 Cuniculus paca | reverse complement strand
TGAAAATTAGAATTGTAGTGTTTTGTTGGATTACATTTTGGAGATATTTCATTCCAACTTGACTACCTATGTAAAAATTAAGGCTGAAAGAATAACAAAACCACCAACATCATATGTTAGTGTCAAAGTAGAAATCTGCTGTACTTATGTGATGTGGCTTCATTACAACACTTTAGTTTTCAATTTTAATTATGTCGTTAGGAACATCATTTATCAGAACACATGTCATCACATTTTTGAACCCTTAATCAAATTTAGTTATATAAGTTATTAAATTATATTAACTCTTCATCCTTTGTTTCCCTTTCTTTACCTTATTTTAAGTACTATGAAAAATATTAAATAAATTAAAAATCAAGGTAGATGTCTTTGACTTGTTTAAATCATTTTTAGAATGCGCTTATGTGAGTAGAAAATAATTCAAAAGCATGTGAGGAACAGCATTGTGTCAACTTGGGGGGCAGATAAGCTCACAATAAGATAATGATTCTTGGATAATATTGAAAATTAGAATGAACTGTAAGATTGTCATTACTGAGCGTTGGTCTGATCTCCAGAATCTGGTGATAATCTTCGTGCTATTGAACACCGGGAACCGTGTCCTCTAAGACTGTGACCATGTAGCCATTCATGGAAAGCAAAAGAGTTTCTAATTATAGTGAACAGCATCTGTGATTCATTGTCAGCTTTGTGGCAGGAGGTCTGGACACCCAGAGTACCTGCCCCCTCTGAGTACTTGAATCTTTTTGAGTAGCATGCTTTCCCAGAATGCCTTGCTCAAATACTGCCCTCCCTAGAACTTGCTAAGGCAGCTGGTCAGGTATATAATCAATATTCAGTGCGATCTGATCCTTACATAATTTTTATTGCTATTCCCACTCAGAACCAAAAGTCTTGTTTTTACTTTTGGTAAAATATTCTTGAAAAGTCCTTAATGAAAAGGTTGTTGCAATATTGAGTTAGGTGATTTTGTTTTCCTTTTATCAGAATGTCCAAACTAACATGCTGTTTAACATTTTTATTCATTCCTAGCCCATCATCAGAAAGTCTTTTTTTCTTATAAACTTCATTTTATTAGCTTCCATTAGTTTTGTATTTTAGCTTGTCTAGTATTATTCTTATTCCTGATGTAAGCATATTTTATCACCTGCATCCTTTCAGTTTGCTTTGCTTATGTAGTTATATGAAAAAGAAATTTAGTTTAATATTTTGGATGCTAGGAAGTATATAATAAATGATAATGTTATTCTACCCTGTCTTTTGTTTGAGGTGTTGAAGATTTGAAAAATGAGTATAAATGATCTATATGCAAATGTTTATAGATGCCTATATAAATTTATCCTTTCATAATAATGTAGAATATATGAGAAGTAGGTGAAATTTGAAAATTTATTTTGTGGAAAGGAGAATTCATCCTTGCAAGATATTCAGTATTAGAAATAATATTCTATTTTATTAAAAGAAACTAAATTAATATGCACTTGTTTTGTCCTTTAAGAGAGTTTTCCTCCCAGCCATGTATTTCTGTAGTGTGTATTTATGCATTTTCTAGTTTTACTTGTGTATTTTAAGTATATTTGTTCCCATTGCATAGTAGGTGCATAGATCTGAAATGGTGAGGAGCTCATCAGTATTTTAGTAACTACTTAACTTCAGTTGTAGTTCTGTACTGTATTATTCAGTACTGTATTATTCAAGTGAAATGATCAGCTATATTACCAAATGGGGTTTGGAATTATTTTTCTGTGAAGATGTATAAAGTTAACTTAACCACAATCACTTTACAACCCTAAAAACTTGCTTTTTATGTTAATCCAGTTTTGCATTTTTCTTGATATGTGATCCACAAAGAAATAAATCAAATCCCAACTACATGATCTTTTGTTGTATCTGTCAGTATATTTATGATGTAAAGCAAGCTGTGATCCTTTTCAGGCTCTGCCAAACTCAGATCATGTCTTGGTAATGCCCCAGTATACAGATGCGCCAGAATATTTACTCAAGAATTGGACTGTCACTGTTGTGTGTTGAACTGAGGTCTCAGAAAGGGTCAATTTTGTACTGAACTGAGATTACTGGGGAATCTCAGCCCTTCTAGCTAATCTTACCCTTTTTTTTTTTTGGTGCCGGTGATTGAACTCATGACCTAGCGCCCACCAAGCAGGCGCTTATGCCGCTGAGCTAAATCCCTGGCCTGTAGCTAATCTTACCTTGAGCTCAAATGGTTCCTTAGATCATACTGACATACTGGAAGGCCATGATGATGACAAACTCCAAAATAGTGAAAAGCCTGTTTGGAAAAGCTGCTATTCCCAGTTCCAGGAGATCGCACAGTACCATCAAAGAGATTAGTCTTTCCTAAATTTGGCCACTGTTTTAAAATTTATAGAAATTTATATCAATAATAGACATAAAATTTTCCCAAATTGCAAACACAATATTTATTGGTCTCTAAGATGTGTGGGTCTATGGAACAGTTCTGACATCCCAAGAATATTTTTTCAGAGAAACAATATGTATAATTTTTCAGAATGTATGTTAAAACTTGATAGGAATATTATTTTTGTCTTTAAATTTAGTCTGCTGTATCTATGGATCCTCTTAGACATCACATTCAGATAGTTATGGTTACTGTCCCTTAACTAATGTACAAAGAGAAGTCAGAAAGTTAAATACACTGATGTCAGTTAATGGTTCTAAAGGAGCTATCATAAGACATTTAAATCTTGTATGTTATGGATGTGATCCACTTAGTATCAGCCATGTTGTCTATGGCTGATTAATTTTGTTCAGAACACTACTCCTTTTAAAGTATCCAGTAAATGTTTATTGGAGAGTTGGACCTGTCAGGGATTGCTGGTAAGAAACTATGGATTTCTTACTGTTTTTAACAGTTGTGAATTGGATGATTTTCTTAATCTATTTATTTGATACTAGACATCTAGACTGTTACACGTAAACAAGAGACGTCCTGTGTTCGGTAGTTTTAGAAATATTGACTTGAATACTTACCAGAATAAAAATCATATGGTCTTACTGAGATTCCGAAAGTCTGCTCAAGCCTGGTGTCTCTCTTATCATCTTTCTAGCACCATGATTATCTGACCCTAGATATTATCTCTGAACCTGCTGCAAGCAAGGAACTAAGTTGTACTGTATTATTCAAGTAAAATGATCAGCTGTACTACCAAATGGGGTTTGGAATAATTTTTCCATGAAGATGTATGATTTTTTTCTATGCTGTTCATTTGTAAAAGTAAAATTTTATGCAATAATATTAATGAAATGTTTTCTTGATGTCCTGTTAGAGAGCTATAAAGCAAAGTCCTTACTGTGACTTTGCAAACTGTAAACAAATTTGAAATTTTCCTGATGAATTGGAACAGGGTAAGCTGTTTAAGTTGTGACAGGTTTTGTGTATTACTTTCATTAACATATGATATGTTTTATTTATTAAAATTTAAAAGAATCTAATAGAGTTAGTTTTACAATTGACTTTTTTTTTTTTCACAATTGACCTTTTTTTAAACTCACCTTTTTTGTTCTTTCTGTAAGCCTGTTTTCTTTTTATCTTAGTGGTAACATGTACCTCTTATATTTGTTAATCCATTCTAATTCTATAGCTGACCATGTTAAAATAGCATCATCATGAAGCACAGTAAAACTTAGAAAACTTTTGACATACAAATGATCCAGAGCCGGGCGTGGTGGCTCACGCCTGTAATCCCAGCACTCGGGAGGCTGAAACAGGTGGATCGTTGTGAGTTCGAGACCAGCCTGGGCTACAAAGTGAACTCAAGGCCAGCCTGAACGGCATAGTGAGACCCTGTCTCAGAAACACCAGGGCTGGGGATCTAGCTCAGCGGTCTAAGCGCCTGTCTGGCAAGCCCAAGGTCGTGAGTTCAATCCCCGGTGTCGCCAAAAAAAAAAAAAAAAAAAGCAAATAATCCAGGTTCTGAGCTCTCTGAAATGTATTTTTATAGCATGTGTATGTGTATATAGCTAGAAACCTAGTGGTTTTTGCTACTGCTAAAGCACTTTTGGGGGAAATCGCACATTACTTGGCCAAATATAAATGATTTCATCATAAACCTCAGGTGAGGGCATTGATATTGTAGGTCTTTCTCTAGCATGCACATATTCGTGGACTTGTTTGATTATGGATATCTAAGAATTAAAGTCACATTTAATTCCTTACAAAATTATAATTAAATAATTTTGAAAAGCTAGCATTGAAAACAAATAGAGAAAAAAACAGAACTTGTTTCTTCTGTTGTGTCAAAGCCAAACTTTCTGTGTGATCCTCAGAACCATTGAATTTGAATGTTAAAATTACATGACTTTTACATCTCTGTTCTATGCAGCCTGCTCCCAGTGCCACTTGGATGATTGGCTCACTGCTCACACATGTGTCACCGCCTCTTTTGAGCTTTGACCCTGAGGTTTTTTGTGTTTAGAAGTTGATTCTGTTTTTTCAGATTTATCTGAAAACCTACCTTATTCACAAAAGCTTTTCCAAATATTTCATTCTCTTTTCACTGATATTTTTTTCCTGAATATCTTTTAAAACTTTTATACAAAGTACAGTGTGTTGGTTCTCTCTTCAGTTTATTTCATTGACATTAGTGTTGATCATTGAGTCTTAGGTTCCTTTTGGGGAAGTACAGATGCCTTATTATTTATAGGTTTATGCATAGCATGGATCATTGCTAGACACAGTAAATCTGAATGCATACTTTATTCTGATTTATTGTTATACAAGTTGCAAAAGTATAGTAATCTGATGATTGTTAGAATTGTGTTATAAATATCCAAAGTGAAAGTTACTCAGGACATTTGGAATGAAGACGTAAGTAGGAATAGGAATACATTTTGTCCTTGTAGCTCAAATTAGTGTATATCAACAAGAAAAAAAAAGATTTAAAATAAATTCTCTTTATAGGCTCTTTAAACATTAATATTTGTATCTTATTTATAACTACTGTTTTAACCTCCCTTATGTAAATCTAGTGTTTTTGAAACTAACTTGAAGCCATAAAATTCCATTTAGTCCAGACTGGAGAACTGTGGCAATTTAATATATACTTTGTTCTGTAGGACTTTTATGATTAGTTAAAATTGTTTCCACTTCCTCATCCTCTAGCCTGTGATACAGTTGGAAGGGATAGTTTTGAAAAGGACAGGGCAGCCTATGATTGAAACAAGTCTTGTATGCATTGTAATTCCTTCCACCCGTTCTCTGCATGCTGGTATTGTAAAGCCCTACAAGAAACGAACTATTTCCAGAGTACACCAAATTCAGCAACCCTGAAAATGGGGTTTAATCATTTTTGCTTTCTAGCAGTTTCATATTGGGATTGTTTAACTTCACGTAGATCTGGGTATTTGGGGGAGGGTAAATGTAGGGTGATGTGACTTGTAATGGGAGCCAGGTACTGGCAAACTAGCCCTCAGGCCAGATTAGACCCAGTGACTGTTTTTGTAAATAAAGTTTTATTGAAACACAGCCTTGTTCATTTGTTTGTCTTTTGCTGCCTTTGTGCTATCAGTAGAGGAGTTGTGCCAAGACCTAGTAGCCTTAAAACTGAAAATATTTACCATCTAGTCCTTTGTACAGGGTTCCTAACTCCTGATCTAAGTTACTGTACTATTTGTGCTATGGAGTATTGGATTCAGAACATGTGGTGTAAGAAGGAGAATTCCAGATAAATTTGTATGATGGTTTTGGTTAGACTATAGTTTATGGCCTCTTTGACAAAGAAAGATTTCATAGGAATGGGATTTGCAAAGATGAATTCTAATCATTTCAGGCACAGCAGTTATCATCCTTGAGTGTTTGTCTGTAGAATGAGTCATTCTCATGGTTCTTAGTAGACTGAGACAGCCTGGGTTTCATATTCTGCTTAATGCTCCTCCCAGAAGTTATTTTGACAAAGAGCTTGTCAGCCCCTGAATTAAAATGAAAGGACCAGAAAAATATATTTCTCAGCTTTTAGAAACCAAATGATATATTAAGAGATTTTAAAATGATAGGCTTTGGCATGGGTGAGGTTAAATTCCTTTTCTAACTAGTTAACAAGGATCTGTTCCATTAATTAGACTAATTATCATCTGATCAGGGCAAAAATGCACTCAAGACTCTTGGTTTAAGTAGTGGGCTCCCTTGTGCACTGTGTAAAACCCCTCAAGGGAGTTTTTCCACTCCTCATCTGGAAGCCGCACTGGCGCCTTCAGTGTTGAATTGAGCAAAGGAAACCTTCCAATCTTAGGTTTTTTGTGGCTTCTTGACATAAATTATGCTCGAGTTTTTATGTAATCTGAAACAGGTAATTTAAAATCTCACATAATCTAAATAATCTAAATATTAGCACTATATTATTAAGGAACATTTTTGCTTTCAGGCTAACACCTTATTCATTGAGGCCTTTGTACACATGCGCAAATATTCCAAAGAAAGTGGTCAACAATGCTGTTAAGCGTCTTACTTCACTTACTGTTAGTTAGCTGTCTGTGTGCCTTCTTGAGTATTCAGTTTAAGGAAAATGATGAGCAATTTTTATGCTCTATGTTAAGTTGCATGCTGTGTTTAAGCATTATATAGTACTTTGAAATTTCATAGAAATAAAATGAGCAGGAACACTGTAGAATAATCTTGAAATATTTAATGTGGTTTAAGTGCCTGTTTCACATGAAATAATACTTCACACCTAAGAGCAGCATTAAATATTTTTACTCATATATTTCTTGTGCCAAAAACATAAGCTTCCCACGCTTATGGTAGTTATAGATACTGAATTTGTTATTGTGGCACAATTTCTCGAACTTCCTCAGTTTGCTTTGTTACCCTTTGGAGTACTTTTAAAGGGTAAGATGCTCAAGTGAATTTAGTGAGTATTGAAGTTATTCTTCTATGATGTCTTTTATATGCCTCTTTATGTGCTTCTTTGTTCAAAAAGAGATTATCTCTCAGATCTATTTGCAGTCTGTGGAAATTTACATAGTAACCCTACTGGGCAAAGAGCACATCATTTTTTACTTAATCTTTTAGTGTATCATGATATAATTATTAAATTATAATCATTAAAAAGAAGCTTTTATTCCAAAGGAACTACCTGTGCATTGGTAGTATTTGAGTAACTTAGAAATGGTTGAAACATTCAATAGTATATTAGGTTATTTTGCTAGGAATCATAAAAGCTTTGCCTTGTTTCACAACTCTATGTTCTTTATTCACAAAGACTAGCAGTACCTGTCCATTAAATTTCTTAAGTTTACTTTTACAATTATAATTTTGAATCAGTTAGTACTTTTGTGTTACAGTTTAGAAAGATAGTGACTGCAAAATTTAATTTGCTGTTTTATTAAACGTTTATTTGCAGCACATTCAGTCTTATTGGTGTGCTTCTTGCTGATGTATTTTTATGGTTTATTAATTTGATAATAATGTTCCATAGTAGAGGGGTTAAAATAGTTTATTTACTTCAAGTACTCATTTGAATTATGAAAATTTCAAAAATAAAGGAACCACCTGAAAGTAGTAAATTTAGTCATTGATTTCAAATTCCTTTCTTTTTAAAAACAAATTATAACTATAGTTGACACTCTACCACTATCTGCTTCCTACCTCAGACATAATCAGTGTCCTCAAATTATATTGTACATGTTTCACCATGTGGGCTTCATTCTTTTACATTTAATATTGATTATCTTAAATTTTATATAACTTGCTTTTTTTAATACAATTACATGTTTGAGATATTTAAACACATACAGAGATATGTAGCACTAATTCATTCATTTTCCCAGCATTGTATTCCATTTTATGATTAAGCATTTCCTATTCCTCACCTTAGGACTGTTTAAACTGTAATGGAAGAAATTTATCTTCATATGTCCCTATATCTGCAAAAGTGTCTCAATGGTAAATACCTAGAATAGACTTTTCTGGATAACAGGTAGGGATAGAATATACTCAATTTTAAGAAGTATTACTAAAGCAATGTATTCAAAAATTATCCTGAATAGACAACAACAAAAATATACTAGTAATACTTGCATTTTTAGAAAATAAAATATTTAGAAACACCTTTATCTGTACATCTACTTAATAAGAACTGTATAGTTTTTGTAACTTTCTTAATAAGTAGAATAAATAATCCCTCTATTAGGATTTCATTTATTTATATACTTATTTATTTGGATTACTGGTGATTGAACACAGGATTTTGTACTGAGCTGTCTTCCCAGCCCTTTATGTTGTTTTTAATCCCAAGATAAGTTTCTAAGTTGCCTAGGCTGGGCTCAAATTTAACAGTTCTCTTCGTTGAGATTTCAGTCAGGTCATTGCATCTATCTAAAATTTCTTAAATAGCATTTTAAAATGTAATTTTGAAAAAAATGAGATTAAATTTCCTTCTACAATCCGTGCAGTATGGAAAGATAAATTTATAGATGCAACTCAATTTTGTATTTGAATATAACTTGTCTACTATTTGGATATTCAAAAGCAAGCAAATGCCCTACAAGAGAGTTTTTCTAAGGCCAAAATAACTGTAAAGTGCTGTTAATCATAGACCCAAATTTAGCTCCCTACAAATTCTTTGCTCAATTGTGTTCATCATGCCTAATGACATCCAGTGAGAACTTGTTTTTATTACGTGACTGATACTGGTTTTGTTGCTTGAAAATATAAGTCTAGAGATGTAGATTTTAATCTTGGCTCTGTTATTGGATATCATATAACAAGAAACTCCCCACATAGTCCATCTTGTTCTGTACCACTGCTCCCCGTATAGGTCAGGCCTAGAGACATTCCAGGTTTAGCATAATTGAATCAATCACAGCACACATACCAGTGACTAAAGAAGCCTCTTATAAATATACCAAATATAATAGAAAATTTTGGAATTTTATCTGGTAGCCCCTATTTAATTTAGAAATCCTTTTTAATTTGTGCTAAAAGAGTAGCAATTTTTTTTTTAGCTCTTAATTGTTTGCTGGGTTGGATTTACTCATTTGCAAAAGGGCCTTATTTCAAAAAGTTTTAGCATCATATATATCTCAATCCCAGGAACTACATAATAAAAAAACCTCTTGAAGGAAATTTTTAGTTGTGAGATATATATATATATATATATTTTTTGAAATATTTTCCTCAAAGTTAGTAGACCATTTCTATATTGTCTTCTAGACTGCTGGTGAGAAGTTTGCTATCATTTTTATTTCTATTGCTTATGACTTTGGTTCCTTTTGAAACCTTTTGGATTTTTTATATCTGGTAGATATGTGTGGTGAAGTCTAAGAAAAGAGGAGGTAACCAACTGTTTTTTGGGGTACGCCTGTGCTACATAGTAAGTACATTAATTGTAGGTAGTTGGTATATGCACACGACACGTCTTAGTTCTTTTACATCCCTACCCCATTGTACTCCCCCATACTGCTCTTCTCTGCTCTAAACCGGATAGCACTATTTTGCAGCTTGTAATTTTTCTTAAACATTAAAAAGTACGTAAAAGAGGCTAGGATACCAAAGAGTCGCCAGTGGCATCGAAGTCCAGTATCTCTCTCTAAAAGATGGCCTTTTGCTGAGCATGTTATGCCTCTGCAGTGCCAGTCATATCATTTTTTAATATCTTAGTTATAAATCTTTAAAATTTAAAAAACTAATTATAAGTGTTTAGCATCCTAAAGGGATCTGAAACACAGGCAAAAAACATGGTTTTTATCTGTGTATATAAATCTATATGGTAGACACAGCTCTGATTTTTTTTGTATGTGTGTGAAATAGGGCACAGTTTGTGAACTAAAACAAGCTGTAGGAGACAGCAAGTGACCTGAAAATGAGAAGCCTGGACATCCTACGTGAGCCCTGTTGATGTGAAGTCAGCACCTCATGTTCTGATCCTGAAACCTTTGAGGTTATGGGAAGGAATGAAACTCTTCATTGAAGTTCATTTCATCCAATTAATTGGTCTAAAATTATTCATTGGCTTTGCTGAGTCTCAGGCGTGTTTCTGGCCTTAAGGATAGGGTGTACCAAATGCTTTCATGTGCTAGTGTCATCTTTACATGATTATCAGTTACTCAGCATCATACATACTGATCTACTGTATTTTAGTTTCTGAAAAATAAACCTCTTTTTAATATAAGTTAAATTTAATTAAGAAATTTCTCACCTATAATCACTAATGATGGTTAGACCACCATTGACCTCTGATCTTACCCACTGTAGGTCACAGGAATTTACCCTATTCCTGGTGTCTGGAAAGGTTGCGCCAAGGAGGTTGTAGCTTGTGGATGATGGTGATAAGTTCTTTCAGAGCCTTTGCTTCCCGGCTCAGGGGCTTTCCCATGCATTTTCTGTTACTGAAATCCTCCCTGCTAGCTTTACTGTATTTCCAGTTATCACCTATATTTTATTGTCTTAAGTTAAATTGCCATCTCTCAGAACCCTCTAATCTGTCCTGTTCCATTATTGCTTTTCTTTTAAAATTTATATGGCATTTTTAATTTTTGTCTGTCTTTGAGTTTATTTATTGTAAATGGTTTCTCTCCCTTACTAGGCTATAATTTCTTTGAAAGCCAAATTTGACTTTTTTTTTTTCTCTTTGATTTCTGTATATATCCACACCAGTGTTCTTGGAGTAGAGTTGATCTGGCATTTCTAAAGTCCATCTGATATCCTTATCTTTTTCCTTTTCCTTTTCCTTTTCCTTTTCCTTTTCCTTACCCTTACCCTTACCCTTATCCTTATCCCTGGGTCCACACCACAGAGAAAAACAGTGGGTTTTAGCCCAAGGTCTGTCCTGGAGATGCCTCAGGATTCCTGAAGGCCCTAAGGAAAGTTGCTAGCATCCCATGGCAGATTGCAAAGCAAGCATGAATTTGTGTGAGGGCAGATAGTTTAGAATGTTTGAAGCTCTGAATTTGTGTAGTTTTAGGAGATAACCCACTGATAATTGGAACTTAATCTTTATAAGGACAGGTTACACTGGTAATATTTCCAGTGCTTTGCAAAGTGCCAGTGAGTGAGCATATTTTTCTAAAGAGCTTGTAAGACCTGTAAGGTTTCCTGAAAGTCCAGTGGTTGTTCTTTGTTCTTTGTTACCTGGCTTTTCTTGTTTCATGACAGGTATTGAGCTTTAGTTTAACATTTTTATCACATATAAATAATACAATACCTGTATTAGGGTTACATAGATGTAATTTCGTTAAATGTACATCATGGTAGATTTAAAAATGAGGGATTTATTTTGTAATTCATGAAGTTGTAATACAGTCTGGAGAAACTATTTGTTAAAGATAACATCT
>RJWT010024920.1:0-16310 GCA_004365215.1 Cuniculus paca | reverse complement strand
AAAAGAAAAGAAAGGAGTGGAGAATGTGCATAAGCGGGGAAATTAGATCACTCAGCACGTTTCTCAAGCCTCTACCCATCTACTAGGAAAATGCTTCTTTCTGTGTCCATTACGTTAGGCTTTGCAAATCTTGATACCTGGGTTATAGTTGGTGGACTATTTTCACACACAAAAAAATAGTGATCCTGTTAAACTTACAGTTCAAGCAGTAACTTGAACACTTTGATTTTCTCATGTCTCTGAATTAATAGGCAAAAAGAGGAGCAATATTAGACCGGGTGGCACACGCCTAGTATCCCAGCACTCAGGAAGCTAAGGCAGGAGAATTGTGAGTTCAAGACCAGCCTGAGTTACAAAGTGAGCTCAAGGTCAGTCTGAACAGCATAGTGAGACCCTGTCTCAAAAAGAAAAGGCCAGAGATTTAGCTCAGTGGTCTAAGTGCCTGCCTGGCAAATGTGAGGTCATGAGTTCAATCCCTGGTGTTGCAAAAAAAAAAAAAAAAAAAACAAGAAAAAAAGAGGAGTAATAGTACTGACTGGGGAGATTAATCTTATAAGGATAATATTTAGCTTTATTAAACAAGGTAATTAAGGAGAAGTATATGTGGAATATAGGTAATATTCTGTCTTGTGACTAATTAAATGGAAAGCTAAAACTAAATTTGGTCAAGGATATGATCCATATCCTTCATAAATAAAGGTTCAGTCACCTCACTAGATGAAGAACCCTGATTAGCCAAAACACTGAGGCCAAAGAAAATGAAATGAGCAACAGACAAAGTAGTTCCACAGACCAGCTATAAATATATGGTCAACTGCAAAAATAAGGATACATGCAAGAGTTATAATTATTTCTTTTTAATTTTGATTTGTTCTGCATATATATTAGCCAACTACTTATCTCTTCTTGTCTATCTTAAGATGTTTTATTAACATACTGTATATTTTACAATGTTTATGTTACAGTATATCAAACAGGGAATGTAAATAAGTGTGAGTGAATATTTTTATCAAAAGACTTCATATTAATTTACCTGGAGCTGTAGCAAATGGCAGGAAGCAGGTCCAAAATGGACTCCTGTTCTGATCATTGACCTAGAGTGTAGGGACTGCCAGGAAGCAAGTCTGACTCTAGCTCTATCTCCCATCATTGATGGGACACAGGGACCAGAGACCAGCAGGAAATCCAGTAACACAGCAGGACCATGGCTATAGTGCACATGATGGACAAGTGGAACTAGTGGCAAGGAAAGGTCCAAAACAATAGCAACAATATGAGTCAGCAGGTGGTAAGTTATGTGAACTAACTTTGTGCTCATGGGCAAAGACATGAGGAATAGAAGTGGGCAGGTAGTGCCATCTTCTCTTCTTTTCTTTTCCCTAATCTTTTTCTTCTTCTCTCTTTTCCTTTTTCTTTTTTAAATGGTTGGGTAGAACTCCGGCCACATAAAACTAATACCATCCCCCAAATCCAGACAAAGATCATACCCAAACCCAGCACAAATCTACCTGCAATCTTGGCTACAGTACACATTCTGGGATTGAACTTGGACCTACCACAGAAACGTAGACACTAAAGAAATCTCACTACTTTTATTTTTATTTTTATCTGTCTGATGGCTTTTCCTCTTGGTAATCCACTGGGATAATGTGTTTTGTTTTGCTGTTTATTATTATTTTATTTTTAATGTTATTGCTGTTGTTTCTTTGTATCTTTTTTCCTTTTCTCTTTTTTTCCATTCTGTTTTTGTGTCTTTTTCCTTTTCTCTTTTTTCTCCATTCTGTTTTCCCCTGTTTCGTTTTACTGTCTGTATGTTTGTTGCTTTTTACTATGTGTTTGATTATTTTTGTTTCCTGTTTTCTTTTTTCCTTTTCCTTCCCTTTTCTTTTTTCTCTCTTATTCATGATTTAGATCTCTAAATGTTCCCTTTGTATTATTCCACTCATCCTCTTCCTGTTTTTCATCAATTATTTTGCTTGATTTTATGAGAGTTTCATGTGGATAAACATTGTCTCTTCCCTTCATGGTTCACTTCACTACTCCTAGGCTTTCTCTTCCAATCTTCTTGTATCCAACAATTACCTAAAACCTGAGTGATCATTCTTTGCCGAGAAAATTTGCTCCTATTATATTTAACCCCATCCACCTCTCCATCCTACCCTCTACCCCTTTTCGGCCCACCACACACAACAGAGTAATATCACTGTACTAAGTGGGAAAATGTTGCATATAAGTTCCTGGTATAAATTGGATCAGCTATCAGGCTAAAAGTTACCACAGTTTGTCAGCAGACAGGCTATGATTGAGTCTATTGTTATTGTTATCTTTACTGCTTTAACCAGGATGCCATACCTCTTATAATCAATGTTTTCTCTCCTCTATGACAACATTGAGTTTGCAAGGGACCATAACTATTACCACAGTCCAGTACCAATGGAATGGACCTTGAGTCATAAAGATCACAACCTCATATTCTTAATATACTGGGAAAGTAGGTTCTTAGAATAGACAGAAATACCAAGAAACACCCATATCTAGAAGACATCCTTAAGGAACAGACATCACCTAGGAAAGCCTTGACACCAGAGATAAAGCTATCTAACATAAGAAATCTACAAGCATCCAGACAGAAAATGAAATAAAATAAAAAATAGAAAATGACAAGATGAAGAAGCAAAATGTAACCCCAAATACTGAGCCCACACAGGACAAGTCCAGAGCACAAGGAGATAGAGGAAATCAGAAGCCAAACATTTGAACTCTCTGAAATGATAGTAGCAAATGTGAAATAAACAAATGGAAGAGGTTATAAAAAAATAATATCTGGGCTGAGGATATAGCTGGGTGGTACAATGCCAGCCTGGAAAGCATGAGAACCTGAGTTCAATTCCAGGTACAAAACAAAACAAACCAAAACAGGAAAAAAGAAAAAAAGGGAAAAAAAATACCGAAGGTACAAAAAGCAGTGACAATCAAAATGAAAGAGATTAAAGCACACAGACAAAAAAATAGAAGAGATTAGAAAAATGATGGAAATCATGAATATCCAACATAAATAAGAAATGGAGTTAATGAAACAGATCCAAACAGAAATCCAGGAGATTAAAAACTCCACAGAATGTATACACACCAGATTGAAGGAAGGCAAGGATAGAATATCTGACCCAGAAGATAGGAATGTGACTAGCAACCAGGAAAAGAAAGATATCTTACAAATAGCATAAGACCATGAGCAATCAATTCAACAGTTACAGATGAAGCAAAGAAAAACAATGTAAGATTGATTGGAGTCAGTGAGAAAGCTGGAGACAGTGCAAATACCATTAAAAACCTCTTCTCAGAAATAATGGCAGAAACCTTCCCAAACATGGATAAAGAATTTGACAAGCAGAAAAATGAAGTATATAGAATTCTAAATAGTCATGACCAAAATAAATCTTCGCCAAGGCATGTAATAATTGAGATTCGAAAAATATAACACAAGAACAAAGTATTTAAAGCTGTTCGAGAAAAGAAATAAATCACCTAAAAGGAAAGCCTATCAGAATCACAACAGACTTCTCAACACAAAACCTCAAATTAAGGAGATCTTGGAGTGAGATACTTCGAGCCCTAAAAGCAAACAATCTTCAACCTAGACTGATGTATCCTATAAAACTATCTTTTGAATTCAGTAGAGAAATAAGATACTTCCATAACAAAGAACAGCTGAAGAAATTCATGACCACCAAAACAGCACAACAGAATGCTATGGAGGATATATTAGAAAGAGGTAATGAAGACCACAAACACACAAACACCAGTAGAAAGAAACTGCTAAGCAGGGAAAGTAATTAAACAGAGAAGAAAGACAGGGAGCCAACAACAAGAAAATAACATGCAAAAGAAAAGCCAATACATGTCATTTATAACCATCAATGTAAATGGTCTCAACTCACCAGTCAAAAGAAGCAGACTGACAGAACTGATCAAGAAACAAGACCCATTAATATTTTGCATTCAAGAAAAATATTTAACCGAAAAATCAATTTAAAGACTAAAAGTCAAAGGATGGAAAATAATTTCTCATGCCACTGGAACCCAGAAAAAAGCAAGGGTAGCTATTGTATTTGCAGACAGTGTAAACTTTAAACCAAAACTGATCAGAAGAGATAAGAAGGTCACCACATACTTGTTAAGGGAAAATTTAAAGAGAGAGAGAGAAAATAATCATAAATATACATGCACTGTACACTAGTGCACCCAACTACATAAAACAAATATTAACAGACATGAATAACCAAATAAGCATTAAAAAATTGTAGTGGGGGACCTTAATACAACTCTCTAGCAAGTAAATAGATCAACCAGACAAAAAATTCAACAGAGAAATACCAGAATTAAACTAAGTCTGTGAACAAATGGACTAGGTAGATTTCTTCAGATTATTGCACCCCAAAACATAAGAATACACATTATTATCAGTTACCCACAGGACATTATCCAAAACAGACCACATATTAGCTCACAAAACATGTTTAAGCAAATGTAGTATTGAAATCATTCCTTGCATACCATCTGACCGTAACACAATGAAACTGGAAATCAATGACAAAAGAAATCACCAAAACTACGCAAATACATGGAAATTAAACTACACACTTCTGAACAACCAATGCATCACAAAGGAAATTAAGAAATTACACAGTATATGGAATTAAACAATGTTGATACAACATACTGAAATTTAGGGGACACAATGAAAACAGTCCTAAAAGGGAAATTTATAGGGATAAACTCACATCAGGAAAAAAGAATTAGCTCAAATAAACAACATAATGTTGAAACTCAAACTTCTAGTAAAGAAGACCAAATCAAACCCAGAATTTATATGAGTGAGGAAAGTATTAAAGATTAGACAAAGAAATTAATGAAATTGAGACTAAAAAATGCAAAGATTCAATAAATCAGAAAATTAATTATTTGAAAGAATTAAAAAATTGATAAACCATTAGCCAACCTTATCAAAAAGGAGAAAGAAAAAACACAAATTCAAACAATTAGGAATAAAAATAGAGAAATCACAACTGATTCTACAGAAATTCAGATCATCAATACCTACTATAAGAACCTACATTCTAATAAGATGGAAAATACAGAAAAAAATGTACATATTCAGACATTATCCAACTGCCAAAACTAAATCAAGAACATAAAAAAATTCCTAAATAACCTGATGCCAGTCAATGAAATTTAAAGTGCAATTAAAGATCTACCAACAAAGAAAAGCCCAAGCCCTGATGGATTCATGATGGAATTCTACAAGAAATTTAGAGAAGAACTAGTGCCACTAATGCTGAAACTCTTTAAAGAAACTGAAAGGGAAGCAATACTTTCAAAATCATTTCTGGAGGCAAGTAGTAGTCTGATTCCAAAACCAGAGAAAAATCCAAACAAAAAAGAAAACCACAGGCTAATTTGCCTAAAGAACTTCTGTGCAAAAATCCTCAATAAGATACCAGCAAACAGAATGCAGCAGATCACCAAAATTATACACCATAACCAAACTGGATTCATATCAGGAATGCAGAGATGGTTCAACGTATGCAAATCAATAAATGTAATATACCATATTAGCAGAACTAAAGACAAAAATCACATGATCACCTCAATAGATGCAGAAAAAGCATTTGACAAAGTCCAGCACCCATTCTAATAAAAATCTTATAGAAAATTGTAATAGAGGGCTTTATTTTAATCTGAAAAAAGGAAAAATGTACACTGTCAACCTCCAACTCTATATAGTTCTGGAAACATTATCCAGAGCAATTAGATAAGAGAAAGAAAGAAATGGAATAAGGATGGGAAAAGAAGTTAAATTATTATAATTTACAGATGACGTGATACTCTACATAGAAGGCAATAAAAACTCCACCAAAAGACTCTTAGAGTTAATAATCAAGTCCAGTAGTATAGCAGGATAGAGAGTGAACATTAAAAAATCAGTAACATTCCTGTACACAAGAAACAAACTCACTGAGAGAGAATTAGGGAAACCACACCATTTACAAGGTATCCAAAAAAAAATGAAATACTTAGGAATCAATCTTACAAAAGAAGAAAAAGATCTATGCATTGAAAACTACAGTACTCTGAAAAAGGAAACTGAAGAAGATACCAGAAAATGAAAAGGAATTCCTTGCTCATGGATAGAAAGAACTAACACAATGAAAATGACTCTACTCCCAAAACTGTTATACAGACTTCAAAACATCATTAACATACCTCACAGAACTAGAGAAAAACATTCCTAAAATTCATTTGGAACCAGAGGAATCCTAAAATAGCAAAAGCAACTCTGGGCAACAAAGTCAAGGCAGCAGGCATCACAATCCCTGACATGAAATTACACTATAAAGCTACTATGATAAAATTAGCATGGTATTGGCAAATAAAACAGACCCAAGGGACAGTGGAACAAATTGGAAGATGCAGACACAACTACAAACACACTACACTACTTCATCTTTGAAAAAAAGAGCCAAACATGTTCACTGGAAGAAAGTCTCTTTAATAAATGGTGCTGAAAAAACTAGCTTTCCACATGCCAAAGATTAAAACTAGACTCATGTGTATCACCATGCACTAAACTAAAGTCAAAATGGATCAAAGATCTAAATAAAACAGAAACACTAAATCTACTGGAAGAGAAAATAGATAGCAAACTTGAAGACATAGGTGTAGGCAAGGAGTTCATGAACAAAACCCAGAATGCTTGAGAAATACAACAAAGAAACAACAACTGGTATCTCACCTTATTATAAAGAGCTTTTGCACAACAAAAAAAATCACCAAACAAGTGAAAAGACAACCCACAGAGTGGAAAAAAATTATAACCAGGTGTCCCTCAGGCAAAGGACTTATACCTAGAACATAAAAAGAATGGAAAAAATCAGAACCCCAAATTCAAACACCCAATCCAAAAATGGGCATCTGAGATGAATGCACACTTCTCAGATTTAGAAATATAAATGCAAATAAATACATGAAAAAACATTCAACATCATTGGTCCTTCAAGAAATGCAAATTAAAACAACACTGACCAACCACCTCACCCGGAAAAGAATGACTAGCATCAAAATATCAACCAGTAATAAATGCTGGTGGGGCTGTGGAGAAAAAGGAGCATTTTTCCCCTGGTTACCACATGTGCACCCATGTTTATAGCAGCACAATTTGTAATAGTTAAATCTTGGAAACAACCCAAATGCCCACCAATTGAGGAATGGATAAAAAAGATGTATTTTTTTAATATAATGGAATACCATTAGCTATAAAAAAGATAAACTTGAGACTTCTATAGGTAAATGAATGAAACTTGAGACCATAGTTGTAAGTGAAATAAACCAGACCCACATATGTAAGCATTGTATTGTCTCACTAGTGTGAGAATCTGGAACAGTAAACAAGATTAAAATGTACACTAGATACCGTGAATACAAAGGAAACTGTTTAAAAGAAAAGAAAAACTGTGATGGGAGAAAGGGGAAAGGAAGGAAGGAAAAAGGAAAAAGATGTATAACCACAAGATAGTTAAGACACAACTGGTTTCTCTTGGTCTACTGAAGGCAAAGTTTTGTGCTAGGAATTTTCTGGACAATGTTTCATGCCAATATCTTGTACTCTGAATAACTACTGGGACTATAACAATGTATAATGTGTTGATTATTGTTATTTTCCTACCAGTCTGTTCTGAAACTCTGTTTTATTGTTATTTCACACTTTTTTTCTGTTTTAAGAAAAAGACACTGTGTTATGTCTCTAGACAAGTTTAGTACATTTTTGGTAGTATGCAGGGCAGTTGTATTAAACGAAATTATTCCTTTACTATCGCCTTTGTTTAAAAATTAGGTTTAAGTTTATGTGTGTGCATACGAGGTTGATAAAAGGTGAACCATAATAGCTTACTCATGTATCAATGTGGGCAGGCCAAAGTACATTCCCAAGAATTTTCTTTCAGGGACATTCCAGTTAGCATGGAATATTAGGGAGTTTTTTGGGTTTTTTTGTAAGAACTGAAGAATATCTGCAAGAAAACACTGATTGTTACCATGTATGGACAATTTCATCCATGTACTTTCCACAAAACTTTATTATAGATGTTCCTGTAGAAATTTTTCAAATCTAATTAAACTGCCAAGTAAGTTGAGTTTAAATTAAACAAAATAGAATTTATCCTGGTTAGGTTTGAATAAATAAGGGAAAGACTTATAATTAGGAAAAGACTTTCACTGAAAATTAATGTCTCAAAATTATAGACAACTTCAATTTCTTTCCCTTCACTAAGCTATTTCATTCTTGGCTGGTTGCCTGTAGACTTTGTGATTTAGTCAATTCACACACACACACACACACACACGCACACACACACACACATTTTTTTTAAACTGGTACTGCTATTTTTGCCAAAACCTTACTTATATAGCAAGATACATTTTTCTCTACCTCTCTTGAACATACCACACATACACACTATAAAAAAATTTGCCTAATGCATTTGCACTGAAGAAGTGATGTCCAGTAGCATAGGGGAGATATTTTCTTGAAAAACTAGCATCAGAAACACCAAGTTTTAGTAATGTCAGGACATGATGCCACATTATAGAGCTCTTCTGTTCCTGCCAGTTTGAACCACTGTTGATACATGTATGACTGTCCCAACAGGCAGGTTGTCCTGGTGGAAGGAGTGACACAGTCATGCATGGGACAGTCATGTATGTACCACCTGTGGTTCACGTTCCTCAGAAGCAAGACATAAGAATTACGGCCCCTTTGCACGCATGTTAATTGATGATGTGTGTTATAGCTTCAAAGGTCAAGTAGTGAATGATAAGGATGTCCTCATGGAATAGCCTTGTGATGCAATTATTCCTGTATTTTTGACCATTTTCTCTATGGGCACTCCAGCATCACATAGCATCGATGAGCTGGATCACATATGTTTAATATGGTTTTCTTTTTTTCTGATTATGACTCCAGTTTCAATTCCTTACCTCTAAACTAATTATAATTGGGAAATCATTTATTGTTCACCTTTTCTTGAAGTAATAATCTTATTGATAACAAATGTGACTTGTTTACTAATGCTTTTTAAAAGTTTTGTTCATTCCCACCTAGTTTAGCAGAGTGGTTAAATGCAAAAACTCTAAAATCAGACCAGATGAGTTTGAATGGTGATTCTAAATTTTACCAGCATCAGGACTAACACACAGCACTGAAATCCCATACACTTAGGCTTTTCCATATTAAGAATTGGTATAATTGTAGTGGCTAAAATACATGGTAACTAGATATTAACTTTTAATCTAAAATAAAAATAAATTACTTATTTGCTATTTTGTTGTCATGTCTGTAATTGCTTATTGGGCTCCTGCTAGCTGTTATAATTTTACATTGATAATGAACATTTTCTGAGGGAGATTTTATCATAAAATTGCATTAAACTACAATGTTCAAACTGCTATACCATATGCATTAAACCATTTTTCTTTAGAAAGCATTTACGAATTCTAAAAATATATACATATTTTTGGTGAAATCTATGAATAAAAGAATATTTTATTTTTCCTTCTTAAGATGGAAGTTTTTATTTGATAGACAATGGTCCAATTTTATGGAGACACTCATTATAGAATTAAATGATATTATTTAAGCTTCTCTTCACACTTTTTCTAATAGTTGTTAACAGGTGTAAGTATTTGGTTTATTCTCAAAGCATTTTGTTGAGAAGCAATAAAGTAATTCATGCAAACAGTATGCTATTTGTAGAACACCTAAAATTA
Source organism: Cuniculus paca (assembly GCA_004365215.1). Classification (NCBI taxonomy): domain Eukaryota; kingdom Metazoa; phylum Chordata; class Mammalia; order Rodentia; family Cuniculidae; genus Cuniculus; species Cuniculus paca. Next base: position 6,488 of record RJWT010024920.1, on the reverse strand, counting down.
AATATGGCTACTACTAACAGTGTAATTCCAAAGCATAAAATGTGTATGAAATTATGTAAATAGGCTAGGAAAAGAATTACAGCTAAACTTAACCACTAGTTTTCTGAAGGCTTGCCAAATTCCAAATAAAAGCAGCATTGAGTAGAATGTTTGGACATCTGGATACTTTTTCTTTAAATTCTAGGAAAATATTCAGCTTCAGCTTGAAAAGTGACTACCTACCTCGCTATTTCCAGAACAGTCAAAATAGTTATTCTTTGTAATTTCCTGTTTGTCATATTACTTCTTTTCAACCAGCTGATGATCAAAGATAGTCACAATATTTTTTAAACTGCTTTTCCTGTCTAATTTTCTAGTTAGTGTTTAAACAGGTTTGCATTGGCAAGCTAACTTTTCCTTTGACCTGCTCAGGCTTTCAATCGTCAGTCTTCACTGTGCTGCCAGAACTATGCAATTTATTAAAATTAAATTGAAGACTGTAAAAAATATTAACAAAGTTCAGCAGGTCACCAAAATTAATGTTGAAGATGATTTTTCCAGTCATGCTATGTCACAGGAAATTTTTTGAATGCCGAATATGGGTAATTTCAATCTACAATAAAACCAGGAAATAGGCCTTATATTTTAAGTGACTTTTTTCCTTAAAATCATCTGTAATAGTATGTAAAAACTGAAATGTTGTTGGTTTAATTCTAGTACATAAAGTACATTTGGTGTCATTATTTCACCAAGAATCTTCTAGTCTGGACACTAGCTCAGTCAACATTTAATCATATTTTAATAATATGATATACAGGCAGTTAGGGTAGTATTCAAGACACAACTTTACACAGTTAATACAGTTTCCACATGAAGAAATTGGAATTCAAAACAGTGAAACATATATTCAGCAGAAAATAGTGTGTCCTCACAATGATGCTGAATATACTGCAATGTTACTCCTCACTTGCTTCTAAACAGCAATGAACATACGCCCAAACACATGCTTGATGTGAAGGGATACTCCATCTAAAAACAGAAACATTTGTTCACTCAGATTTAACAAAGTATTCAAAACATGGATTTACAAATGACCTATATATTATGTAAGTAAAGGATGCATTTTTCCTTTATTACATTATGTGGTGTTTTCAGTGTAGACTCTGTGAGAATATTAAGCATGACTTTTTGTCACAATAACATGTCATCACATTATCATCAGAGAACTCAGCTATTTTCTCTATACTATTTTGCTTATAGGCATATAGAAACCATAATTCTTTCATGAACTAATCAGTATGACCATGAATTAGTTCTAAATATACTAAGGTAAATGTTATGGGTATTCAACTCATCAAAATGGAATATGCCTCTATTTTATTTGAATTAATGTGCTTTCTCTATATAGGAGTAAATACTTAGAATAAAATTTTTTTATAGAAAATTGTTACAGTTTAGATCTAAAATGTTCTCCCAAATTCTCATGTTTTGGGGTAGGTCCTGATTAGAAAAGGGTTGTGAGTTGAAAGTGTGTATTCTCAACCCCAGCTCCTCCCTTTCCTCTCTGCTCCCTGGCTGCCTCACAGTGAACAGTTTTCCTCCACCATTCTGCTCTGCTGTGCCATCTCTGCCTTGAAAATGGCTGACCATAGACTTAACTCACTGAAACTGTGACTCACTGAAACTGTGACCAAAACCTACCTCCACTCCTTTAATATGTGGGTATCAGATATTTTGTCCTAGTAATGGAAAAGTGGCTAATACACATCTTGGTACCAGACAAATGGGGTGGTTTCTGTGGTAATACCTAACTATGTGGCTCAGAAGCATTCAGCACTGGTTTCTGGAGTTTTGGAAGAGTTTGGAAATGTGGGCCATAGAAGTCCTAGAATATTGTGAGCAGTGGTTGATTTGTGCTAATGGTCAGTGCTCAGAAGACAAAAGTGCTGATTGGAATAAAGAACATGAAGGCCAGGTTCAAGAAGTTTCAGGTGGGCACAAGGACTCCATTGGTATTTAATCTAGAGGGCATGCCTATCATGGATTGAATCCACTGAAACTGTGAGCTAAAATAAACCTTTCTTTAAATTGTGGGTGTCAGGTATTTTATCCCAGTGATGGAAAAATGATTAACACAAAAGTTAATTACCAAGAGATACTATATTACAAATCATAGTAGAAGAAACAAATGCATTGTTTTCAAACAGCTCAATGAACATTTCCTTACTTCATTGTGAGTGTGACTTGTGAAAACAGAGCTTACACAAATGTAAGCACCTGCCTTTCTTCAAGATTGGAAACTTTCATTCATTATTCCACTTTATTATTTGGAATGATAAGAAGAAATGCATCAATACATATTTAAATAGATTTAACTTTGCAAGAAGATACTGGTAGACTACCATTTGCATTAGAATGTTATTAAACTCTAACCAGAAGCCAACCATATGATCATTGTACCACAAATTCAATGCTTTTTGTATTCCCTTAAAATTATTGATGCTTGTGATTATATTCCCTTGAAAACATCTTTGTATTCTATTTTGTACATCATCAAGGTCCTATACTTATCATACAACGCTTTAATGTGTTTCAAAATGTTAATGGGTAATCTATTAAGCAAGCACAAAAATTTCTATCTCTTTAGGTGACATGCAGCTTGTATGAAAGTAGTGTCAAACAAAATCTGAATTTAAGAAGAAAATATGTAGTCAGGTTTGATAGTGAGCACCTGTAATCCCAGTGGAAGACCCAGAGGGTCTTTGAAAGTTCTAACCCAGCCTGTGCAACTTACCGAGACTCTGGCTCAAGATAAATAATAATGATAGTAACTAAAAAGGCTGATGATATAGCTCAGTGCATACACCCTGGGTTCAATTCCCAGTACCCCACATGAAGAAGAAAGAAGCGGAGGAGGGAAAAAGATGTTTTCTGTACCTAAGTCTACTGTCAGCATTTAGAAGGACATGTAAATAAATTAGGGGACTGGTTTTAGACTCTCTAACTTATAGTAATAGACAATAAAAACTCTAGAAGAAGGACAAGAAGATAAGACTAAATAAATTAACTACAGTGTACAATGATTTTATTTGTAGCATAAGTAAATTAACCTTAGATTAGTAACAGACATACAAAGTTTTGCATTAGTTTCAAATGGAAAACGGCTAGAGAAAGAACAATACTTTATGCTTTGTGGATGCTAGGGTCTTTTAATTTTGAATTTATGGAAGAAATATAACAAGAGAACTAAATACTGCTAGGTTTGTATTATCATACGGTGGTTGAATGTTTGCCCAGCACATGTGAGGTCTTGATTTAAAGCTCACCATTGAAAAAACAATGAAATGAAAGAGAAGAGAAAAAGAAAACTGTGTAATTGATTCATCTAAATGGGGAATAATTTTTTTTAGTTTGCTTTTGCTTCTATGAATTTGTACCATCAGAATAGAAAAAAGAAATAGAAAGTAAAAAAAATTTCTTTTTAATAAACTTTTTCTGGAAGCGTCTTTGAGATTTGGTGCACTATTTTATAGCAGATCAATGCTTCAATCTAGAATTCTTTGAAAACCCAGGCACCATAAGCTAGAAAAACAAATCAGTTTGAAGAAGGTGGTGAAGTGACAAGGCAATCAGGACTCAAGAAGCTAACATCATGAAAAGTAGCTGGTCTAGAAAAGGTGATACTGTAGTTCAGAAACCAGTTTTCTTTTGAGACAATTTATAATAGTTAGTGTAATGTTCTATCCTGGGAAATTAGACAGAAATGTACAATGAGAATCAATTAGAAGACACTACATAGAACTGAAGAAGTAGAAAACAGATTTAGAGCTACTGAAGCAATTAGGACATACAAACTAATAATTATTTAAGAAGTGATACTCAAGGAAACAAACCTGGTGTCCACCAATTTTACCTTACTGTATATGAATTCTTAATCTGCACCATGAAGAAGGAGCCTAAAAAACTAAGCAAAAATCTTCTGAAGAACAATGAAATGCCATAAAATCCTATGCTCTTAAAAAGCAACAAAGTATAGTTCAGGATATGCTAAAGGAGAAGATACCCATTAAAATATTAAAATAGCTCCAACTTTTGATTCTGGAGAGCTATAATCAGAGATGAGTGGAACCTTAGAAAAGCTCAAGTCCAACAATCAGGTGTGTATACATTGAACTGGTAATTCCTGCTGAAACTCATCATAAGAAATGATAAATAGTCTTTAAAGGAAGATCACATCATAAAAATTTCCATTATTTATCATTTAGAAAATACGGCATTCAATTCAAAATTACTAAGCACACAAAAGCAAGCAAACACACACACACAAACACACACACACACACATAGCCACCTATCACATACACATACTTCACAAACACAAACAACAACAAAACAGACTCAGAAACAGCACTTATGAAATTTAAAATACCTGTGAATTATATGCTTTCAAATAGATTACATAGAATACATAACAAACTTACTAAAATAAAATTATAAAACAAAATGCAATGAAATTATAAGTAAAATGAAATTAATGGACTGGGGATATAGCTCAGAGGTAGAACATTTGCTGACCATGTACAAGGCCCTAGACTTGACCTCCAGCATTATAGCAAAAAAACAAAATTAAATGAAATTATTAAATTAAGAAGAGTGTAGTAAAAGATGGGGCCTAGCAGGAGATAGAATTAGTGAACTGGAAAATTGGTGGGGTTAAGGTACAAAGAACAATGCTCAGACTGCGTGATGAAAAGAAAATACCTATGACAGCACACAGAGAAAATTGTATAACTTAAGCCTTAGAAGAGAAAAACAAATAAAATAAGGCAAATTCTACAAACAGATACTCGGCAAAAATTTACAAAATGCTGAAAAATATGAAATTGTTTATTCAATAATTTGTATGAAGCAAAAAGTGAAGGACATTTTAAAAGTACAGAGATAAAAATAGGAACAATAAAGTAGCAGCAATAAGACAGCCAATTTCTGAAGGGTTGTGATGTAAAATGGCAAAACATAAATGATTGACATGTAATTAAAGCATTACAAAATGGATAAAGGTGAAGAGACACGTACCCAAGCAGAGGAAATCTTGTACAGTTTAACCCAAATACAAAAATATGATTGTAAGATCTTGATGTTTGATGTCTGGTATCAGGTACAAAGAACATTTACTGTTTTTTGGGAAATGTATCTTGTTGCTATAGTTGAACTCTTAAGTGCTCCCTTACTCCAAAATGGTTGATGGGGCAAAGGATTGCTTCCAACACTAATGCTTTTGGGACACAATGGAACTTTTAGGTATTGCCTACTGGGAGGTCTTTGGCTATTTGGGGGCATGACTTCAAAAGAAATTGTATAGTTCTGATCTACCTCTTATTTTTTGCTTCCCAGGAATAAAGTGGTAATTTTTCCCTACCACACATTCTGAACATACTGTGTCACCACAGACCTGAAGCAGGAGGCCAACCAATCCATGAACTGAAGGCTCTAAAATTATTAGCAAAAACAAATATTTTCTCTGCTAATTATCATTAAATTGGTCACAGCTGTAGAACATTTAAAATGTCTTGCTAAATTTTGACAGAAATTCATCAGTTTCTCAGTTGAATTGGTGACAGAAATATAGAAAACAGTACTGAAATACAGGACTATCAAAACGTTGAGAAACTTAGAGTGATATTTCATGTTTCCTCATTCTTAAAATTATGACACATTTCAATATGACACAAGTTTCCTAAAGAAGAGTTTTGAGGTAATCATAAATGGGTTAGAAAAAGTGATAAGAACCCAAGATGTGAAGCAACATTGACCCAGATTTAGAGTCTACACCTAGGGTTACAAATTCTTGTAACCGTGGCAGATGAGCTACTAATTGGAAGCAGCACAGAATGTCAAGGTTCTAGGTGGTCTAGAAGGTGCCTGCGGCCTCTAAGTGACCATATCCGCTTACTTTGTCCCCACAAGGAGAATGCAAAAGGGGGTCTGTAAGACAGGATTATTAAGGCAAGTTCTTCCTAAGTATAAGGTTACTTTATTTACAGCATAGCAAGTTCTACTATTTTGTGTTTATCATATGTGTCATGTCAATTTCAATTCTTATGATCTGAGAATAATTTTTAGTCATTTATAAATTTTACACTGGTGCATACAAGTAGCAAATAAAAATATGAACGAATTTTGGCAATGCTAAGAAAATGATTTTCATTTCTTTAGATTTGCTTCAAGCAGTGGTGTCATACCACAACTCTAAAAGTTTGATTTGGTTGTTTAATGCCCCCAGGAAATAATCTCAAAGGTGGTATTAATAAAAAAATCATATATACCAGTTTTATCACTATATGATTATTATTAAGATCAGTATGTGTAGTTTAGTAGACAATTCTGCTTATCAAAAATTCCTTTAAATTAATCCAGAATTGTGACGTGTAAAATTCTCATAACTTTCTAGGATAAAAAAAACTGTGGCATAAACATAGGATAACATATAAAGAAATATTTTATTCAAA
>RJWT010024919.1:0-16322 GCA_004365215.1 Cuniculus paca | reverse complement strand
GGTGATCTGTTTCTTTTCTCTAACAGCTTTTAATATTCTGTTCTTGTGCTAAATTTCTGTGATCTTGATTATTATATGTCTGGGTGTAAATTTACTTTGGTTATGGCTAGTTGGGTTTCTATATGCCTCACTTATGTGTATACCAGATACTTTTCCTATGTTTGGGAAGTTTTCTGCTATTATTTCTGTAAATAGTGTTTTTATTTCATTTGTGTTGACCCCTGCTTCTTCATTAATGCCTATCACTCTTAAATTATTTTTCTTCACTTCACCCTGCAGCCATTAAATTCTTATTCCCTGATTCCTTGTTATTTTTAAAAAGTCTTTCCTTTCATGATCACTAGCTGCAATCCTCTTCCAGATCTGAAAGTCTATCTTCAGTCTCTTTCAAGTGGTTTTGCTAGCTTTCAATTGACTTTTTAATTTCCTGGATATCTTTTTGAATCTGTTTCATGCATTGTAATTCCTTTCTATATTGTTCATTCAATGTTTCCAACATTTTCTTATGCTCTTCTTTTTTATCTAAGTCTTCTTTAGATATGCTTACAAATTCTTTCATTATGTTTTTCATGTCCTCTTTCATCTGAGATATTTCTGATCTGATTACTTTTACAATCTCATGAAGCTGTTTTTTATTTCTGTTGTTATCCTCTCAGAGATTTGAGGTGTATGACTTCCATTTTCTTTTTTTGTTATTGTTGTTTTTTTTGTTTTTTGTTTTTTTTGTGGCACCGGGGATTGAATTCACGACCTTGTGCTTGCCAGGCAGGCGCTTAGACCACTGAGCTAGATCCCCAGCCCTATGACTTCCATTTTCTTCCATGACTGTATGTCCCAGATTTGTTCTCTGTGGATTGGAGGTCTGAGATTGCCTTTTGCTCCTTCCTCTCATCATTCTCCTGGGTTCCTCCCAACAAGCTGGTTGTAGGGTCCCAGGCACTTCCCACAATGGCTGCCTCTCCAAGGTATAGGGGAATGGGACAGACACCTGGGTTCCTCTGACCCCAGGATTACAGGGAGGTAGTAGAGTGTGAGGTTGGCTTCTCCAGACCTTCATAGCTACACTGGGGCTTTCCTGATGGCCAGGGGTGCCTGGTGGAGAGGCTGCTTCTCCCAGCCTACCTGCCTACCCTGGGACTCCTGCTATGGTGGCAGGCACACAGGGGTGCACTTGCCTGATTCTCCCAGTGGGTGGTGGCTGCCTGAAGGAAGCAAAGACCTCCAATGGTGGCCTGCAGGTGCACAGGGCTTACCTGGCTGTGTGTCCCTGCTCCCGACTGGCTGCCAGGAAGCAAGATACTATTGTCAGTGGTGAGTGGGCAGCAGTGGATCTTCTGGCTCTCTCTGTGTGCCACCTATCCACAGGGAGTTTCTTCCCATGATAGGGACTGGCGAGCAGAGGCAGACAATCTCTCCAGAAGTAACATTTATAAGATAGAAATGATAAAACAATGACCAAGTAAAAATGAAGGAAGGAGTGCTAGGAAGGAGTGCTACATACACATGTTCTTGATTTATTGGAATTTTTTTATTTTAAAGAGATTAAAAGAAAGAGATTATTTTTTTATTTTAAAGAGATTAAAAGAAAACAAAACATAAAAAACAAAGCAGTAGAACTGATTTTTATTGGAATTTTAATGACATAATTATGATATGCACCAACTAGTTATTCTACTCCATAATATATAGCTAAATGTTCACAGAATATTAGAGTGTCCTTTTGCATCCTATATCTTAGCAGATGGAAAGACACAATTAGATGACATATGGAGAACACCTCAAAGAAACCTGGGCATTTTCAGGTGACTATTAAATATTGTTTTTCATATTCTGTCATGCGAACAAGAATTAAACATCTCTGCCACCAAGAACTTACCTATTTTATTCAATTTCTGCTGAAAACCCTATTCTGTGGCAAATCAGACTTTAAACACAAATGCAACTTAAATTGATGCACTCCCTGCTTATTTTATGTTCAACATGGCTAGCATCTGGTGACCTTAACAACAGCATTGTCTCAGAGTGAAGAAAATTACACATCTCCTCTTGAGGTACTAAATGTTCCTTCACAGCCATTACTGGTACAATTTGTTAAAAACAAAGAATACTTTTCATAAAAATACAGGAAGAAATGGAAAATAACATACATTTCTATGATGGCCTACGTTCTACCTTTGAAACAATCAACAAATAAATTGTAAGCCTGATTATGTATAAGGCATGTCTAGTGAACTGCTTGAATTATGCTAAAGACTATTTAAAAAAATAGAGGAAGCTTTGCTACTTGTATATAGTAAAAAACATTTTTTTCTGCAGTACTGGAGATTGAACCCAGGGAGAACTGAGTTACATCACAATGCTTTTTAAATTTTTATTTTGAAACACAGTCTCACTCAGTTGTCCAGACTGGGCTCAAACTTTTGATCCTTCTGTCTCAGCTTCCCGAGCAGTCAGGATTACAAGTTTATATTATATATTTATAAGTGTTTCAGGACAATTTTTCTTCAGTAGATACAGCCCAGGCCAACCAGGCCTGTCCTGCTTGTTGGGTTGCAGTTTGGACACACCTGAAAATTGAGTTCTGTTAGAATTTGGATCTTCAATGTTCCCCAAATGCTCTAGTGTTAAAGGGCTAGTCCCCAGAATGGTGCTGTTGTGAACTGGTAGAGACTTTGAAAGTTAGAACCTATCAGGAGGTCTTTGATCACTTGGGATGTGCCCACAAAGGAAATGGAAGAATCTTATCCTTTTCTTCTTTATTTTTACTTCTTAGTCATGAGTTGAATAGTTTTGTGCCATGACAGGTTCCTTCCATGACATACTTTTTTGCCACAAGCCTAAAGCAAGGAATCAAACTGGTTATGGAATGAAACATCCAAAATTGTGATCCAAAACAAAATTTTTCTCTTTATGGCTTAGGTAATTCACTATCGTGATGGAAAGTTGACTAACATAAGCTCTTAAAATATTTTCACATAATGCGGGCCATGAGGAGGAGAACAAGAAACCAGCCACTTCCTGTGACTCAGTGTAATTCATGGGCCATGGGGAGAACAAGAAGACATCCATTTCTTGTGAGTCAGTGCCATGCAAGGGACACAGGGAGAAGAATAAGAAGCCAGCCCCTTCCTGTGAGTTGGTGCCATTCACGGGCCACGGGGAAGAGAACGAGAAGCCAGCCACTTCCTGTAAGTCAGTGCCATTATCAGGCCACAGGTAGGAGAACCAGATGCCACCTACTTCGGGCACCGGGGCTGGGAGACAAGAAGAGCCAAGGTTCCCTGTTGTCCCACTGTGAGTGACCAGCTGATCCGGAAAAATGCAGGCCGAGATGATAGCTATTGAAGTAAAATACAACTTAATGCTTGCAGTGTTTAGTGTTTCATTGACTTTTCAGGCCTAAAGCTGGAAGTCTGAACATCTATTTAGAGGATAACAATATGTAAGGGATCACCTTCTGAAGGTGGTAGCCATTGTTAATTCCCTATTATTTGTTTTAAAGTCCTGTATCATTTTAATTGTTTTATTTGGTTTGGTTTCATTCTGTTTTGTTTTGTTTGATTTTATTATATTTGAAAGTATGGGCAGTTATTTCAAAGATAGCAAGATATATTATGGCAGCCATTTTAGATTTACTATTACCTTGTTTTGAAGTCCTGTATTGCATTCATTGTTTTATTTTTATTAGTTCTATTCTCTGCCATCTTGTTTGATTTTAGTATATTTGATGGTATGGGCAGCTATTTTGAAGACAGCAAGAGGCATTATGGTAGCCATTGTTGATTTCCTATTATCTTGTTTTGAAATCCTGTATTTGCTTTGACTGCCTTTATTCTGTTTTATTTTGCTTGGTTTTAATCTCTTTTAAAAAAAAAAAGCTAACAGGGACAGGAATGATTGTGGACCCTATTTGTATTAGTCTGTTTTGTGCTACTATTGAAAATATTTGATCCTGAGCACTTTATAAGTAAAGAAGTTTATTTAGCACATGTTTCTGGTGGTTAGAACATCCAAACAGTATGATATTAGTGCCCTGTCAAGGGTCCCCTGGCTGCATCACAACATGACAAAGAAGCTAAAAGGGAACAGGTTCATGTGCAAACAGGGCCAATCACACAGTGTAGTCTCACTTTATAGCAACTTACTGTAGTCAGAACTAATCCTCTCCTATTATACTCGATCACATTAAAATCCCTTCCAAGGGTAGCATTCCCAATGACTTAATTACCTTGCACTATGCCCCACCTCTTAAAGCTTCTACCACCTCAATACTGCTACTCAAGGAACCAAGCTTCCAGCACGTGAACCTTTGAAGGATAAACCACATCCAAACAATAGCATTATCCAACAGGTTGTACTGATTGCCCTTCTACTCAGGCCAGTGAACCCTAATCAAAATTTTGAGCTACACATCAGTATTAAATTAGTACCTGTGACCAAAAGATGTAGCTGTTAGACAGTGGCATCCCTAGAACTGGAGACATGGTACATATGTTAGAATATGGCTAAAGTTGATATCTTTAATAGCCTAAATAGTTAACCCATTGCAAAGATGTAACTCAAGAGGAATTGTTATCTTTTAATTATTTTCTACTTTAAATCAGTCTTCTCCATTTCATAAATGGTAAACAACCTCACCTTTAAGATTGTTAGAGACAACAGAATTTCTCTTTCTCTCTAAGCATGCTTGGTACCATTCCCTGATTCTTGCAGTGGTCCTTATGCTATAAGAAGAGATTATGATAATGTCTGCATTCTTTAAACAGAGGAGGTGTTGTAAAAAATAGAAAATAAAATCATCTTGAATCAATGATAAAAAAAATATTTTCACATATACCAAAGTATATAACATTATGAATTATTTTCATAAAACAAATGTGGGAATGAAAAAAAAATGACCACTCTATGAGATTTCAAATGTAAAGCGAGGGCCATACTGCTTACCACAAAGTAGTTTCACTTCTTTGCTAAGATGTAGCTAGGGAAGCCTTGTAGATTCTTTTAATCAGCTATACCTAAGATAAATGCCCATGAGTACACATTGAAAGAATATCCATTTTTAAGTGCTCCAATTCACTCTATGTTGAGATCATAAAACCAAAACAGACAAAGTATTTATGACTTTCCCTTATTGTGATAGACACAAACAGTCTGAAAAATAATAAAGTGAACTCTATTTAGAAAATCGGCACTTAATTCTCAGCACCTAACATATCCTGGATGATGCTGGGGAATATCCACTTGGTGCTGTCCATCAGGAGCCGTCATCCACAAAGTTCAAGGACTTTATGAAATGGCTGAATTTTCTAACAGCCTGAAAATCATGCCAATTTGTGGCAATAGAAGACAATGAGAAAGCTAGAGACATGAAAAACCTTTCCACTATGTGAGCATCAGCTGATATCATGCCAGGATGTTATAACTAATGTACTGACAAAAACCTCCAGGGTTCAACTAGGCTGCTTAAATTTCCCAGTTGTATAAACTCAGCCACTTTTTAAAACAAAGTACAGTTAACTTGACACAGCTTCCAAGAGTATAACATACAACAGGTAATGGTATTTAGAAAAACAGGATTCAGGTGATACGTAGAAAACATGTCAATTTTTATGTAATTACCTCTACTTTTGTGTAAAAATTGAGAGCACAAATTTTATTTACTGTGATGCTAGCACACATAGTAAACTATGTCAATAATTGTGCCGTAAGATAGATATTTCATCTGAAAGATAGCTCAGAGTTAGAAATAAATCACCAGTCAGTCATAACTCATACATAACACACGGACACATTTATTGAAGCAATATTCAAAAGCTTGTTAAATGATCTTGGCAAAGCAAAGTCAAGGATGCTAATAAAAACTCTGGGATGATCTGAAACAAAATCTCAGCATCAAACATTTCAGTTCACTCAAAAAACTCGAGAGTGCCAATGTACTGTGTTGATTCTGTCTTTTTTGTCAGTGAAATTCAGATGTTGATGAAGATTAGAATAACTCGAGCAGTTTTTCAAACCTTGGAATCATATGTTCCTAAGGTAAAACTGAAATATCTGTATTTAAATAGCTCTATAAATGTTCCTGCCACCATGCAAATTTTTAATAATTTCATGTGAATTCAAAAAGAGGAAATATTCTCCACTATGAAGGTATAATGTTTAATATAGAAATGAAAGATCTACTGTACTTATTACAAAGTTAGATTTTTTAGTATAGTGATTTACTTTTGCTCTTACAAGTTACTATCCAAATCCTAGTATATCTTGTTTTAGTTTGTGATTGGTGTGTTTTCTGATGCATCGGTGCTGCATCAAATATAAATTTTCACACCCCATAGCATCCTTTACCTCAGTTATACTTTTTGGCTTCAATAGCTTTTGCTGTCAGAATTCTAACCCTTGCTTTTTTTGTCATGTCTTTTTGCCTGGTAAATTTTTGTCCCTACCCTTTTGTTGTTAACCTTTGTGAAACCACTGAAAAATTATAAGTGGATCTCAATGATACATAATTATTTATGTACTTTATTCCATATTACACATGCAGCAGTCAGATTATCTGGATCAACATTATCAACTAAATGATTACTGTCTATTCTAATAAGATTATACAGTCAAATTACTGGGTCTTAAAGTGATTTGGAATAATTCCTGGCTGTGTAATAACATCGTATGTGCAGGTTCATTTGTTTTATTTTCCTTTTACTTTCAAAGGTTACTTTTTAAAAATTAATTTTAAAACCACATTAGATATTTATGATTCAAAATCAAAGATATAAAAACAAAGTTCATACAAAAAAGTCTACTTTCTGTTCCTGACCCTCCTAATCTAGTCCCTACTTCCCACATATATATGTATTTGTATGATTTTCCAATGTTAATTTTTAATTAATAAAACATGTATGTGTGTACATATGTATACATGTGCATGTATATATTCATATAATACTCTGCATTAGTCAAATCTTTGTCACTGACAAAATACCTGAGAAAATCAACTTTTCAGTGGGAAGATTTATTTTGGTTCACAATCTCAGAGGTTTCAGTCCATGGTCCCTTGATTCTATTGTTTCCAAGTCTGTGGTGAGTTAGAACATCCTGGCAGGGAATGTGTGGTGGAACAAGGATGCTTACCTTGTGGTAGACAGGAAGTATACAGAACTAGAGAGGTGAAAAGGCCAGGTACAAGATGTAGCCATCAAAGACCCACCTAAGGACATACTTGCTTCAATTAAGCCACATATCCTTACTCTCCACCATCTCATAGTAGTCCATTAAATTATGAACCCATCAATGGGTTAGTCCACTGATGAGGTCAGATCCTTTATGATCCAGTCACTTCCAAGAATCCCATCTCTAAACATTGCTGCCAACACTGGGACCAAACCTTCAACATATGAGACATGGCAGCATACATAGTTTTCTCTACTTTTTTTCACTAAATAATATCCTGTAAATCATTTCTATTTCATACAAACTCTGTTTGTTCATACCCTAAGCAATTCTTTAAGGAAATTATTTAACAACACTTTTCCCTGATAGCATTTGGAAGACAATAACTGTACTGACATTATTTGTCACACACTTTTCTGGATCATTTCTTGGGTGAACATTTCATTACATCAATTCTTCTGACTGTTACAAGTCAGGATAGTTTCATAGTCTTAGGCAACCTCTCATAACACATAATATTACAGGGTAGGCTTCATCATTTCTTTTTCTCTATGCTCACTTATGATACCTAACTGTCTTAAGAACAGCTCCAAAATTCAATCATGTATCTGTCTCTACCCATCTCCATGAGACAATGATTAACATATTCATATAGAATCTGTAACACATAGACCCCACCAAAATAGCTGTGAAACCTAGTTTCAAAAATTAACTCTGATAGGACTGAAAAATGACACAAAATGGAGAGCATTATTTTTCTAATAATGTTTTGTCATCTTGGTTGCCTGACAATTTTAAGAAGATGTAGGAAATAGCAAAGGGATAATTGTTGTGACAGTTGGGATTGAGAATTTTATGTGGGAAGCATAGAAGAAAAATGATCTGTGAATCTGAAGAAAGCCAAAGCTCTTTTCTGTCTTGCACTTAATAAGCTACCTTGCTTCAGTGGAGTACATTTCCAGCACACCCTGGTCCCAGTCAAAAAACCCACTAGTCAACTACTATGGAAAATTTTGCTGCAACCAACCCAAGAGAGAAATGTACATTCTTTCTCTTATTCCCTAAAGAATTTTTATAGCTTTAGTTCTTACTGGGGCACTAACTTATAACATTTCTGGATCTTACTTGTTTCATGTGTACATGTCATTTCTCAATGATACAATTGCTCCTTATTTTGTGACTCTGAACCTTTCTAAGCAGTGTTGAATGTTTTGTGGGTATTATGCATACTCTAGAAAGACTTGCTGACCTACACTTAACTAAAGCTACTCTAGCTTTAGAAAAAAAGTAACAAGGGGCTGGTGGTACAACTCAGTGACAGAGAACATGCTTAATCCCCAGCATCCTCCTTCACCAAAAAAAGTATCAATTTAATCTTTCTAAAATGCTTTTTGAAAAGCTGGGTGAAACATGCAGTTACAATTTTGTATTATTTTTCTTAAAACTTTTGAAAGAGTCCTTCCGATCTATCTATTCAAAGTTGGCATTTAAATGTTTTTCTCCTTTTGTCTTGTTTCTTTCCTTATTAAAAAGTCTATATTGTCAATGTTTAATATTGTATTTTGAACATCATGGTTACACAGTTTTTTTTAAAGAGAATAGAACAAAACAAAACAAAACAAAACAGAATAGAGTCAAACACAACATAGCATTTCAGAACAGAACACTGCAAGCAATACAGGTCTTCAAAACATAACAAGAGGAGATTAACTGATTCATTCTGTTACTCATAGATTGGTTTCATTTAAATTAGCACATATTGAAAATGCCCCAGTTGTTTAATTGTCAAAGAAAAAGAAACTATAATAAATATTATTCCAAGAATATTCTGCTTTTTTTTTTTTTTGTGCTGGGAATCAAACTCATGACCTCACACTTGCCAGGCGCTGTGCTGCTGAGCTATATCCCAGCCTTGCTTTCATTATTTAGAAGATCTACTCATTTAACAATCAAATTCTGTTCCTGTGACTAGGTTATTATATGGATTGGCCATTAAATGAGGAAACATATATAGTATGTACATTACAATATTCAAAACAAAGAAATGGTCAAAGGAAACTCCATCTTGATGACTTTGCTTTTATTTTTAACTTACATGCAATGCTGTAGTGTATAACAGAACATAAAACTACAGTACTGCACTGTATAGTACAATCAGCAAAAATGATAGTACTGTATCAACTAGATGTACCGTACAAAAAAAAAGACATTGAGGCTCCACAGACAAGATGTACAGAACTGAACAACAACAACGACAAAAAAGATAGGTGGGAAGTCTGAAGAGTGAGCTTCAATAGTAATTATGAAGAGTCAATAAGCAGGGAGTGTCTGCATTTGTTCATTGATGACAGACAACCACAAATATCATGTGAGCTGGTAACAGGATTTGCCTAGGAAGTTTTAACAAATTGCCAAAGGCTGGATGTGGGTCAGAATAAGGGTGTGCACACTCTTACAGTCGTTTCTTCCAGGACCCCATGAGGCACTTACGGGTAAAAACGGGGTGAACATGGAGGAAGATTCCTTCATGGTGAGGGCTTGGAGATAGAACACAGTCACTTATGAAACTCTTGAAATTTATGACCTCTATTTTCCCTTAGAAACAAAAAGTTTGATCTGTAGAGGCTAAAGAGGGGAGAAATAGATACTTGAGAGCACTAAAAAGCCACTGTGGCTTCGGCAGGACAACATGAAAATAACAAAAATTCCTCTGAGGCTGCAAGGAGTGGCACGAATTCATATGAGGCCCACCACATCTGGAGGAAGAACAGCAACACTTATAAAGACCACATCCTCCAGACCAGGTTCATAGTGCCTGGCAAAGACTGAGGCTTGATCAGGAACTGAAAGAAGACACATCTTACCACACCACAAGAAGGAGTGTTGCCTAAAAATAGCAGTGGAACAGAGTGAGGAGAGCTGCCCCACACAGATCAGCAGGATCAAGCCAAGTGGAGAGACTCAAATCAACTGAGAAACAAATATCGAGAAAAACTCTCATAAATGAGACTATACCCTAAAAATAATGTATCACTAAAGAAGTGAGAAGACTACGATACAATGCGGCAAACCATAGCACCAGCATCAGTGATTTAAGAAAAAACATGAGAACCTAATAAAATTGTATACAAGCACAGTTCTACACGTGTTAATGATTAATTAATGTATAAATTCTACAATAAATGTGGCACTTCACCCTGGAAAGATATGGTGTTTGCTTGTGGAAGGGGTGTGGCAGGAATTGTATGTAGCTTGTGAGTTAATGTCAAGTGGTCGAAGGATTATCTGGAGTTGGAAGGAAAGATTTAACAACAGATGTGCCTAAGTGTAGCTCATGACACACACAATCACTTTAGGGAGCTAAAAGATTTTGAAACATGTGCATTGTGTGGTTTCTATAGTCCAGGTTTGTTTCGCTGCCTGGAATTTTCACTATTCACCTAGTGTTTCTTGTGGACAAATTTGCAAATACAAATGTGGAATTCCTATAATGCTCAAATTGTACTTCAACATATCAATCCTTTTAAAAAATTCACATTTTAAAAGCAAGTATTAACCAAACTAATCATTATTCTGTTTCTATTTCAACATTTGTTTTTGCATTTATTTCTTACCCTAGTCTCAAAGATGATGAAGAAGCCACATGTGGTAGTATATGTGTGCACTCCCAGAACTTGGGAGGCTGAGACAGGAGGATCGCTATGAGTTCAAGGCCAGCTTGGAATACAAAGTGAGTTCAAGACAAGCTTGAACTGCATAGTGAAAGCCCATCCCAAAAAGATCCAAAAAAAAAAGTGAGGAGTTTCCTTCCTACTTTATAAAAATTATGCTTCTAACTATATTCTTGGTAAAGGTTAAGGCTATAGATCTCTTTGACTTTTGGTAGCTATGATGCTAACACTTATCTCATCTCTCTTAACAATCTTCCATACAAAAATGTCTCCCTATGGTCATCTCCTCTTCCCATTTGCTCATCGAGTTTTCCTTCTGTTCACCCTACTGCACTCTCACTCTAACCACCTGTCTCTCTCCACAGTAAACTGAAGGGTTAAATGACTCCTTAAACCGTCACCTGTTCTCCACATGATAGATTGCTTAATTCCTTGTAAATTCTCACTGGAAGATCAGCACAAAGGCTTCTGAAAGGCACTAATACCCTCTCTGTTGACAGATACACCATGTTTTTTCTATCTTTTCCCCCTATTAGTTAAGCATCTGACTCTTGATAATTGTATTAGTCTCTAGAGACTTCACTAAAAAAGTGCCACCAACCACTGTCTTAAAACAACAAAAATTTATTTTCTTACCATTCTGAAAGTTGGAGCATGAAACCAAGAGGTCAGTGAGGCCCTGCTCTCTCTGAGACTCTAGTTGGAATCCTCCCTCATCTCTTTCTCTCTGGTGATGGCAATCCATACCATGGTGGTCCATACTTGCCACAGAGTCACTCTAATACCTACATCTGTCACCCCTATGTGTCCCCAACCTTTCTAATAGGATACCAGCCATATTGAATCTAAGCCCTGTCCTACTCCAATATAACCTCATGTTGGCTCACTCTCAATTAGATCTTTGCAAGTAAGTTCAGATTCATAGGTAGCAAGAATTAGGGTTTCAACATATCTTGTGAGGGGGCAATTTAGTCTGTTGACATTCATCTGTACTCTCTAGAAACTCCTTTGTCCCTTTGCTTCCTAAACACAAAGCACTTTAAAATTTTGCATCTTTACAAAGAATACAAAACACTAAAAATTTTCATTGATTTTATATATTCTATATAATCTTCACAGCAATTCTCTTAAACAGGTACAGTTATTTTTTGACCACTTCATGAATCATAAAAATGGCAGCTAAGTATTCATGAATGCTGAGATTGTCAACAAGCTAAAATTTAAACCCAGGATACCTGAAACCCAGTGATATTCATTACATGATGTATCTCCCTAATAAGTCCTAGGCCACCTATTCAGGACAGGAACTCATGGAACAAATGGAATTTTGCTGTTGCTCTTTGAAAACATGATGATAGGAGAAAATCCCAAAGTGCAAGAGACTTAAGAGAAAATGGCAACAGAACCAAGTGCTGTAACTTGTGAGGTTATTCTTTTAATTTTAAAGAGAATAAAACAAAATAAAACAGGACAAAGCAGATCAGAACAGAACAATGCAATCAATACAGGACTGCAAAATGAGACAACAGGAAATCAACAGTGACTACCACAGCATCTCTTGTTTTCTTTGAAATAGTTGTTTATACCTTCACATGCGATAAATTCAAACAAAACAAAATAGTATAAAATGAATCAAAACAAAAGAATGAAAGCATTACAAGCCTTCAAAACCAGACAATAGGAAATCAACAGTGGCTACATAATCTCTTGTTTTCTTTTGAGCTTATTTTAAAGGTTTACAAAAAATGGAGAAAGGTTGGTACTTTAAGAGTAGAGTAAGAATTCTAACACTTTCGTAGTGGCCTCTTTAGGATTACCTATATAGAAGATCATGCCATCTTCAAACAGAGTCAACTTGACTTCTTAATTTCTCATCTGAATGCATGTGGGGGATAATTGTTCTGTCTGGGACTCCCAGTACTATGTTGCATATCACTGGAAAAAGTGAATACAATTGTCTGTTTTGGATTTATCTTTGCTTTCTCATTGCTAGGACAAAATAGGCTACACCTGCAAGTTAAAAGATGAAAGGTTTATTTTAGCTCATAGTTTATAGAGGTTTTATTCCATAGTCAATTGGCTCCAAGGAAAGACAATATGGCAGAAGGGCATTGCAGAGGAGAAACAGTCCAGGGCATGGTTGGCAAGAAGCAGCCAGCAGTAAGTATTCCCTTTCCTTTTATTCCATTTAGGCTACAAGCCTGTTGATTGGAGTCACGCACACCCACATTGGGCCTTATCCACACCCAAAATTATGCTAAACCAAACAATGAACCACGAACCAATTATCATGCACCTATAATACAGTATTACACACTCATGATCTAGCCACTCCCCAAAATCCCACCTATGAGTGCATGAGGCTTTGGGGGGACATCTAGATATAAGCCATAACAGAATCTTAGAGGAAAAGTTTCCAGCTTTTTGCCACTGAGTATATTGTTAGTGGTGGGCTTGTCTTATTTTCTCTTTATTAGATTGAGATATATTTCTTTCATATGCAATGTATTGAGAGTTTTTATTATGAAAGAATATTGAATTTTGTAAAATGCTCTTTATGCATCCATTGAAATGATAATATCATTTTTATCCTTCACTCAGTCAATGGGGCATAACATATTTACTGACTTGTGAATATTGAACTGTAGTGGCATCCTTGGAATGATTTCTACTTGATCATATGTATTATCCTTTCCATGTGTGGTTGAGTCTGGTTTCTAGTATTTCATTCAGGATTGCTGCATCTAGTATATGTTCATTAAGGATATTGAACTGTAATTTTCTTTTCTTAGCGTGTCCTTGACTGCTATTGGGGTAAAGCTGGTCTCATACCATGAATGACTTTGGAAGTGTTCCTTTAACTTCTATTTTCTCTATTTCAAGGTTTTGAAAGTCTGAGAACTTGCATTAATCCTTTAAATGTTTCACAGAATACAGCAATAAAGACTTCAAGTTCTGGGTTTTCCTTTGTTAGGAGTTTCTTGATTGCTAATTCAATCTGACTCGTTATTGGGCTGCTCACATTTTTTAATTTTCTGATTCAGTCTTGGTAAGTTGCACGTATCTAGAAATTTATTCATTTCCTCTAAGTTACCCAATTTGTTGAGGTATAATTGTTCAAAATAGTATCTTATGATCTTTTACATTTCTGTGGTATCAATTGCAATGTCTCCTCTTTCCCTTATAACTTTGTTTATTTAAGTCTTTCCATTTTTACACTGGCTAGTCACTTGTGTCAGCAGGGCGCTGCTTAGTGCTGCAATTTCTAAACTGCTGAATGAAGTCAATGCAAAATATGACCAAACTCTGAGTATTAGCTTTACTAAAAGAATGAAAAGAGAAAAAGACAAGGAAGGAGAAAAGATATAAAGAGAAGAAAGTCACAGAGTTATGTCAAAATCACAATGACATACTGACATCCATTTAACTAATGGCAAATAATTTGTAGGTACACATGGACACTTAACCTTTAAACACTGAAAGGCCCAAGATAAATGTTCTTTTTATTACTTATATACTCAGTACTCACTGAATTTCTAGCCCAGCCAACCTAGTCTTGGCTCCCTCTGTTCCTTCCTCCTACTTCAGCTTCCATTCGTTTCTACACAGACCCCCACACCAGCAATAGCCACCTACTAACCATCTGCCAATGCTGACTTCTTGCCTTCATTCATCTGAAAAATCATCTTAAATCCCACCCCATCGGGAAGCCTACTCCAATTTGTAGGCAGGATCATAAAAGTCAGTCTCAACACTATAATGATAAGGATGCTTTATTCTTTATATGAACCATTTTAACTTTTGACTCTCTCAATATTCACAATAATATAAGGTATTATTGTACCCGTTTTACAAAGGAAGAAATTAAAGCTTTGAAATGTTAAATGATTTATCCTTATTTCCTCAGACAGTAAAGGATAGAGTGGGAACTCAAATACAGATCTTCTAATTGCTACTGATACAAATTGTTTTTTAAAATGCTAAAATGTATTATTTAGTCTATTCTAAGGAGTGTAGGAGATATTCAAATGATTATGCAAGTGCCCTATGAGCTCATAATAAATATTAAATCTATTCATCTACAAAATTAATTGACTTCATACAATAATAAACTGGATGCAGGAAACTGCTACTAAGAGTGAATGGCATAGGACCTAACTTTTTCCAAGAAATAGAGAATACTATTTAGTTTTTCAATTTGCAAAAATGCAAGAAAAAACACAGGTAAATCTCTGGGTGGGCCTATTAGTAAATAATAACTATGTAAGATACACAGGATATCTTTATGATGTCCTCAAGGTAAGAGTGATAATAAGGGAAATTCAACAAATAATTTCCCTCGAAAAATCAGAAAATAGTAAAAAAATTTCAGTCACATTGCTTTCATTAAATTTTCATGCTTTTAACATATATTAATGAGTTCATGTCAGTCAATGAATAAAATTCAAAAGTTACAAACAGAATGAGGTCTAATCTCTGATCTCTAGGTACTCCTCTATGCCTGTTTTCTCTAAATTTTCTGCCACAATGGACTTTTTGGTCTTATGTTGTCTTGATTGTTTTTCTGACGATGTCTTATTTCCTTCAGTCTGGGTGTCAGTGACATTCTGATTGCACCAGTGGGGCTGACTCTACAGTCTTTACAAGATAGTTATCAAAATTACTAGATAGCCATTAACACCATTTTGCAAACCCCTTTTGATGCTCAAATCCTGTTATACTCTCTATCCAATCCTACAATCAAGTTCTTTTTCAAAAACTATGATTGGGTCAGGTTATACTTGTTCCACATCATAACATACTACATGAGTCAGATATATGGAAGCATCTTTCACCGTTCTAACAGTAAAGAGATTGTCATCGTCTCAGCAACCACCTGGCTGGTGCCTTTATGATTCAAGGATTTGGTCATATGACATAATGTGGGATCAAAGCCAAATTTACATGGAATCAATTCTTATTAATCTTCTTCAGATTATAAAAATCATAGCTGCAAATGGAGGATTTAATAGAAGAAGAGAAATGTTAATTTAAAAGGAACAAAATATGGCACAGATAAGAATGAGGAGAGCAGGACTTCTGAAATAGAAGACTGAGGCCTATTATAAATCTACTCCTTCAAAAAAGCAATAACAAATACTACAGAAATAAAATTTCCCAGAACTCTAGTAACTAACAAAAGTTTTGTAACAATTTTAGGAGCATTTATTCAATGAAACTACAAACCTTGATGAGAATAACAGTTCTTGTATTGTAACTTGATCTACTCTCTACACCTCTCCACAAATCCACAACATGCTTGAAAACCAACAATCCCACAACCATAGTAGCTGTGAAAAACAGCAGCAAGGTGATCCATACTGATACATAATAACATAACACAAACAAACTACTGGAAACTAAAAACAAGGAGAACATCTTGTAAGCAATAAAAGATAAACAAACAAGGTACCTTCAATAGGTGACATCTCATGAGAAACCTTG
>RJWT010024918.1:0-16299 GCA_004365215.1 Cuniculus paca | reverse complement strand
AAAAAAAAAAGCTGTAGAGAAAGGATTTATCTCTACTTCGAAACAGTAGAATAGTGTAAAGGAAGCTTGAGTGAAGATCTGGACAAAAAGGAACTGTTTATTAGGTGTGCAAGCCTACCTAGCCCTTGGCAGTTGCAGTATGATGGCTCGCAGAAGAAATACCTATAAAATGAATGAACTGCTTATGCCTTTGTAGCACTCACGCTCTGGAATAGATCGTTAAAGTTTTTGGTAAATTGTAAAGAAAATCAAAGCATTTTATAGGTAACTAAGCATTCAATAAGAGCGAAATTACCGTTTATTTTCTATGATTTTTTTTTCTTTTTTTTTCCAGTTCTTTTACTTGACGTAGCTTTATGTAAAGGATTTGTAGAAGATTTAGATGAATCGTGAGTATTCATGTACTTGAAATATTTTAACTTTGTCCCATTTACATATTATCTAAATATTTGCATGTGAATCTAATCTTTTAATGATACAGACTATAATCACCAGTACTTCTATAATGCTAATTTTGTTTCAGGAGTTGTTCTAGGTCAGTAATAGCAAACCTTTTGGAGACCCAGGGCCAGACTGCAAGCCAAAACACACTTATTTATCACCAAGACCCAACAGGGCAGTTAAACCTGAATATTAACATTTTAGTTTAGAAAAAACAACTCATACATTAACAATTTTTGTCTTAAAAGAAAAATAGGGTAATACTCGTGCTGTCCGTTGACCATCACTGATCTAGGTAGTAGATATAAAATGGGGCGTGCCCCAAAGAGTTTTCCTAATAGTTACAGAATCAAAAAACTGGCGCACTTGTCCGTACTTTATCATTTTATCTGGTATTTGTTGTTTCTCTTGCCTTAATCCTATAGAGTGGATAGTGGAATTCAGTGTTTCTCTTCATCGTGTTACAGCATTAATCACAAGGCCTTGTGTATGGTAGGTGAGAAGTCTAGCTCCAGACTAGAATTCTGTGTCACATTCTAGGCAGTGAGAGAAAGTGCCCTTTTCACACCAGGTTTAGTGTGCAGTGAGTGCATTGTAGTCTCTGGAGGGACTTGTAGTCAAGGACTCAGGCCTCCCAGGCTCCTCATGTTTATATGTGTATCTGTACTCCTAGCTTTGTTGCCTCTATTTAAATAAAGGCTTCTGATTGGGGACTCAACTAAAGCATCTCCCAGACACCTTTGCAAAAACCTTATTGAGTTAGCTGTGAGCGCTCACAAAGCCACAGAAGCCTTTTTGTTCAGCACGCCTCAGCAGTGAGTTCAATTTTCCTGTCTGCATTCCATCCACCTGACCTGGCTGGTGCTTTTTCATGGGCAAAATGGACCACTAAAGAGCTGGTGCCTCTTTTGTCTCTTGGTTGCAGTGTCACAGTAAATGAATAAGGACTTAATTGTTACTTCTAGTTTAGCTTGTCCTAATTGACCACGGGGACATCTGATTGGGTGATAGAATCTGTAGGCTGATCAAGTGAATACAGTGCTGTTTTTGAAGTGACCCAGTCATGATAGTGAGTCTTAAATTGGCTTGCAGATTGTTAACAGAAACTCTGTAATTCTGAGGAAAGCCATTCTTAACAATGAGGTAACTTTTTGAATTTAGTGGTGGCCCGTGAAGTGTATCACTTCAGGCTTCCTGTTTCAGAGTGCCCTAACTTAGGAGAAGGAGGAAGGAGTTGTGTTCCTAATAATTATTTTGTTAAGTGAATGCTCCCCAGAAAGGCTCCTATGCTGGAGAACATTGCCAACAGCATACCATACTTGTTAGCTAAATGTGGGAGGTGAATTTTTCTTAAGATACATTAATAGGTAGGATAAAATTTACAGATCACTGAGTAAAAGTTTTTCATAAAAATTTATTGAAAGAATTTCTTTCATTATCCTGTTTCTTAATCAGTTTATTATCTGTACCTGTTCTACACATTTTGAAAGTGGACACAAACATAAAATCAGAGATTTGATTTTCTTGTTTTTAGGTTTAAAGACAATCGAAAAGATGACATTTGGCTTGTAGATGTGAGTATGTAAGTTTTACATATTAAATACCCATCTCTCCCCTTTAAGTATTCTCTATTCTTTTCCGCACAAAGTAGACAATGTATAGTTAGTTGTTACTTATCTACTCTGTTTTGTCAGGTATTTCTGAGTTTATATTGAAGGGAATCAGCTTTAAAGTGTCTGACAAGAAATTTTTGATGAAATTTGATGGTGAGGACATTAAGAAGGGAAACTGTAGCTCTTTTAATGAGAAATTTGTGAATTATATCTTAAGGATATTATGGCATGAATTTATTGTAGAATTCTCTTGTTTTTTCATATTTCCAAGAGGTTCATTATATTAGGATCATTACTGGTCACAATCATATTTTGATTGTATAGTGAATAAAATTAAATTTTCATTACCCTTTCCTCACTTTCAGGTTTGTAATATATTTAAACTTTATGATATTTGGAGTTTGCTTTAATATACTTCATCAAAAAGTAGAGTAGAAGCAAAAGAAATGGTATAAGAATGGCAGAATTGATGATTAGTAAATGTAGCCAATGGAGCGTAAGCTCTCACTATTTAATTCTTCCTCCATTTGTATACGTTTGAACATTTCCATAGCATAAAGTTGAAAATAAGTCTTTATTTCATGAAAGTATAGTAAGCAGTTTGTTACAGCACATTACTAGGGAACCTGAATGTCACCCACACCATGTAGATATCCTAAAATACGGAGGAATGTGGTTTTACCTTAATCAGCCTGACTTACCTGTGTGCCAAAGTAGTCATCCTGATATCTCCCTATCTTACTAATGGATACAGTAAAAGTCAGCAATGTCATTTATTAAATTGGAATTTTTTAATAGAAATAGATATTCATCATTAACATCTAGGAGGATGCATATGGTATGGTGTATGTATGTTTATTTGGTGAGTACCTTTTGAATAAAATATGTCACTTGGAAACAGGCGTTTTGATTGTAAATTGTATATCTTTTAAGTTTGTAATAATCATTTAAAATAGTGTTAAGTTTTGAAGTATATGCAAGTAGTTAACCTGTGGAGATTTATGTCTATTTTTATCTTGGGTTATGCAATCAGTTGAAACTATTTTTAAAGTTTTTGTCTACAATAGATTATTAGCAGGTTATTTAGTCAGAAGAGTTTTTAAATATTAAGATTAATGTTCACAATAGGATTAAGACTTCCGTGGGTTTCTTTTTTCTTTTGTCTTTTGGATAGTTTTACGCCCCATGGTGTGGCCATTGTAAAAAACTGGAGCCAGTCTGGAATGAAGTTGGTCTTGAGATGAAAAGCATTGGTTCTCCGGTGAAAGTTGGAAAGATGGATGCTACTTCCTATTCCAGTAAGCCTTTACTTTATTTCTTTGTTATTTTACTGTTCTAATAATGGAAATATTTGAATTGTATGCAGCAGTATTCATGGAAGGAGGAAGAAAATTTTTTTTGCCCATGTAAAATAATCTTATTAGTTTAAGACTGTATATTTGTAAGTTCAGTGAATTAGCCTTTGTGTGCTAAATATACAGTGTGTGCTAATTTTAGGCCTAATATAACGTGTATGCCATCATTTTTTCCTACTTGAGCCCACCTTAGATGATCAGTTTACTTGAGGCACTTACAGAAAGTTGAATGTTAAGCTGTTGATAATTGGTATTGTTTATGAGTTAAACTAATGAAAATTTGTCGTTTGAGTCGCATGAGATGACATGATAGAAGCATAAGTATGAACTTGAAAAATGAATTTAGTTAGGATAAATATAAATGGGGATCAGGAAGGTACAAAAGACTGTTAGAACAAAATTCAGAGTTGAGAATGAGCTTAATGAGTGTGTATAGACAATGGAATTAAATAGGGATGGACAAACTGTAGCCCATAGACCAAATTTGTCCTCTGCTAATTTTTGTTAGTGGACTAGTGGACTACAGTCACACTTGTTTACTTTTTTTCAGGCTGTTTTCCTGCTCCATTGTCAAAATTTAGTAATTGTGATTTGAAACTTCTGTTTCCCCCAAAGTCTAATTATTACTGACAAGTGTTATGAACTATCTTAAAGCATTTAGAAAAGGAAGAATTAAGTTTAGTGAAGAATAAAGCATCATGGAAATTTGGAAAGAGCATAGTTTAATACTGTGGTTCTGATTCTGCTGCTGCTTTTACCGTGTGGCACTAGAAGGTTTCTGAAACCCCCTAAGCTTTGGTTTCCGTATTGTTAAATATCTAATTATAATGCTTCTTTTGTTGGTTATTTTGAATTTTGAATGATGTAGCACATATAAACAATCAAGTTCCCTTTTAATAAAGTGTATAACATAGAGTTCTTCTTAAGAAGTCTGCTCTATATTCTGGATTGTACTTTGGATCAAGATAAACCTATTTTTTAATTTCAACTCTTATGTCCCACCTTTTTGGATTTGGGAAAGTACTTCTGTTCATTTTAGTTTCCATGTTGGTAAGTGAAAGTGGTAATCTTTAAGGTTGTGAGAATTATATTAATATTTTAGATTCAAATCTCCTAGCACAGTCTCTAGCATGTGTATAGTGATAAAGGCAGATACCAGATTGTTAGGACCCTTGTAAGTACAGCAAAGTGTTTTGCATTTTATCGGAAATAGTACATACGTTTGAGAAGGCAAATAATTTAATGAAATGTGTCATGGCATTAACTTGTATGATAAAGAGAAGATTACTTTTGTATAAGACAGGACACTTTGTATGTGTCCTGGTCTAGGGTGCTAGAGCTCAGGCTCAGATGAAAGCAATGAGGGGAAATGGGAAAGTACTGTAATTATGTTTCAAGGCTGACATCATGGTCAAGATAGATTGGCACTGTAGTGTACACAAGGATAGTGGGACACTACTGTAAAGCAGTGATGGCGAACCTTTTGGAGCTTTCAGTGGTTCAGACAGCTCACTGGCATGCATGCCGTGGATTCCCCACCACTGCCATAAAGTTTCTAGAGTAACTGCTGAGCTGTACTACCACTGTTACATAGAAGAATTTTAGTGCTCATTTTCAAATTATCAACTAGTTTGAATTGGTAGTCTTTTGGTTTGTTGATGTTTGGGAATTAGAAAAGTAGAATGCAGTTTGGTTATTAGAGCTGGAATTACTGAGTGAGAAATTAATTTTTGAAATGTTGAAAGAAGAAAAGATGAATGACAGAACATTGCAGAGAGACAATAGCATACTTAAATTGACATTTCTGGAAGTAAGCCTTTAATAATGCTAAAGATGTTATTGCTTTCAGTGGTTAATGAAAGTAATTTCTATGTCTAAACATGTGTTGATTAGACATCCATATATGTATATTTACTTATGAATGCATTCATTTATTCACAGAATTAATCATTTATTAACTGCTGTTACTGACATTACATACTGGTCTGTAGGGATTAAAGAAAGATCCAAAGAAATCCTGCTTGTTAGGAAATGCTTACTGCCTAATAGGGGGGAATGGTTGATAAACCAATGAGTACAACATCCTAAAAACGGCAAATTATTATAATCACTTGAATTATTCAGAGTGGATTAGTAATGCATAGTGGAAAGAAGGAATATGAAGAAAGTTGTCATTGAGAAAAATAGTGAATATAAATTAGGAAAAATCTTAATGGTAAACTGTTCATGTGATGTTTCTGTGATAATGTACATTAAGTCAACATTTATTATTTAATGTTTAGTATTGAATTTCTTCATGTGCTGGTATTTGTCACTGTGGTCAGGAGAATAAAAGGCAATATAAGTGCTGGTGATGTAACTGAGTTGTAGAGTGCTTGCATAACGTGTAAGATCCTGGGTTCCATCTGTAGCACTGCAAAAAAAAAAAATTTTTTTTCCAAGTAGCTTGGACCAATGTTTAAGAGACTATGACTAGAAAACAGTATTCTTATATTTTTACCTTTAATTTTTAGTAACATTTTATTTTATGAAGAAATTTTATTTTATTTAGCATAAACCTTTCAGAGGTTTAACTTTGACCTGTAATGGCTTGACTGTTAACGGAATTTAATTCCTATTCACTTGGCATTGTATTTGTTATATTAATTCAATAGAAAAAATTTTATGGCGACTGGTATGTAGGAAACATACCTATAAATACATCAGTGCACACAGACCATATAAATTTTGGAAAGGGGAACTGATATACTAGACCATCATCTGCCAGGCATTATAAGTACCTTTTGCACTTTATCTAATGTCCTCTTTGGATATAGACTACTGCATCTTCACACCTTTGTCCTTGTCAGCTTGTGCTCAGCCTCCATAGTGATAGACTCTTGTGAATTTTGTGACTGTTTGAATAATCCAAGTATGGTTTATTGAAACACTCATTCCTGAGTCAACATTTATTCACATAACAGATACTTGTTTAATGAGTGATTACCTTGGACAAGGCTGCACCAGGCATTAACAACACATCAGTGAGCAAAATAGACAGAAATCCCTGCTCTTCTGGAACTTGCATTATTATGGGAGAGACAAACAGTAACTTTCATGTTGCTGATAGATGCATTATCCCGTGTGCGGTGGAAGAAAAGAATATTTTCTTCTTAGTATTTATAAAAAGCTGATAAGTGTACAAAATCATTGTCTAGAGATTACAAATAGATTTTCGTCTTACAAGGCTGAATATTTTCTTTAAATATTTCGAAGGAGCTAAAATATAGCCATTTTACTAAAATTTATAGTTAAATAGGTAAATTGAATTTTTTTTCCTCAAACCATCTCAATACGCTATATCTCAACGATAGAATACTAAAATTTGGCTGTTTCACAGATATCTCTTCCCTCCTTGTAGGTTACTTCTGCTTCTTGTTCTCTAATTTGTACCCTGACCAGCTCTGTTAGGATTACTTGGATGCTGTCTCTTCAAGTCTAAAAGCTTCCACTATCATTGCCAAATGAAAATCTTTCAGATGGGTCATGAGACTTTTTAACATGACAGATGACTTTGTCACACACTTGAGTGGAGAACCACAAGGTAGAATATTACTGTAATGGATAGATAGTTTTGTAAGATTTTTGTTTGTAGTGAGAAAGGAGTATTCAAAATGATCAAGTGAAGAGCAGGTGTCTTAAGATTCTTTGATGTAGCCTATTTGTCAGTCATGTAGTGGTTGAAAGCAAATAGCATCAGATTCAATTCAGCAAATCTTTATGTATAGGAATTTTGAACTATTGAGATTCTCTGTGTGTTTGGAATTGTACCAAAATTTTTGATGCAATTTTAACTAATCGTACTACAATTGATTAGCATTAAAAAGGTGTATAAACACCATGCTAAATTCAAATATATATTTTAGCCTCTCTCTCCCTTCATAAATGAGTATTTAATATGTTTCTTATTCAGAAGTGGAATTTTGATACTATGATCTGTAATGATATACTGATTTCTATTGCGGAACCACTGGAATTTTATTTACCCCCCATCCTAAGTGCAGTATTATTTTGTGGTACAGATATTTTATGTCCCTTTGATACATAAGCTTCCAGTGTGATTTGGCAAATTTTCTTATTTTGACTTCTTGTTTGTAGATTATATTTACAAATTAGTTTGACTTTCTAAATTTTAAGCTGTTTCTGATCAGTGATTGTATTTGAGAGTTTCTCAACCTTATATTATTGACATTTTGAGCTGGATAGTTCTGGAGTCTTTCTGAGGAGCCATGAGAGGTAATTTTCTGTGCATTGAAAGCTTTTTAGCAGCATCTCTGGGTCCTACCTTCTAGATACCCCCTCTTCACACATACGCACACCCCGTACACACATTGTGTGAACCAAAAGCCACCACTTTATTTTATATTCTTCATGTTGGCCACAGAGTGATAGTCAGCAAATAACAGCACTTCACAGCTTTATGGGCTTCAGAGATTGGGTCTTTATCCCTTTCCAGCTTATAGATAAAGCAACAGAAAATAAATAAAGGTGAGATGACTGATTGCACACGCAGGAGTTAGAGACAGAATTAGACCTATGACCCAGTATCACTGTACTTTTACCTCCTCACCTGTTTCTACCATCAGGTTGTTTCAAGGAGAAAACAAATGAAGTAGGGAGCTTCTTGTTGAACCTCACTTCATAAGCATTTAAGGTTATAAAACTTGGAGTTATTCATGTTATAGACAGATTCACCCACTTGAAGGAATTGATCTCAGACTTCTATATAAATTATCTTATAATACAAAAGGTAAATTATAAAAACCTGAGTCTGTTATCTAAGTTTTAATTTCAGCCTGGCTACTAAATTCTTATTTTCTCTCAAATAACTTACCAAGTCTTCCTGAGTTTTATTTTTAATGTGAAATTTTATATGATGGGAATTGGCACCAATTTTTCCTCCATACAAAATTGTTTGAGATACAGTTGAGTGATATTAAATAATCTTACACACAATGGTATTTGTATTGTACTGTTAACCATATCTGTCTGTTGATATATCAGCACATAATTACTTCACTGATTAAGAATAGAAAAAAACTGCTGTATATTTCTTATACAGGGGCATTTAAAGATCTTTTTATGCCAAACTCTGTGTTAGATTCTTTTCTACATATTTTTTCACTTAAAAATTTCACCCATAGCCTTGCAATGTGAGAGGTATCCTCAGAAGGGGAAGCGGAATCAGAAACATGAAAAGGCTCATCCAAATTTGCATAGATAGTAAAGCAAAAAGTTAGAACCTTATTGTGGGTCTTTATACTCTTACATCTATAACTTTATAGTTTTACATCTATAACTCAGTGCATCTATAACTTACATCTATAACTCAGTGCATCTATAACTACACTTTTTATTATACCATTATTCACCTGTAGGGAAAGATAAGGAAAGATAAGGCTGATGTTTTTAGGTCTCATTGTGATTTAAAATTTTGTAAGAAATGTCAGCTAAGAAATGGAATCCAAGGGAGTCTTTGGGTGGGTAATATTATAGATATGCAAACTGAGTTCACTCCAAAGCCCATTATGTAATCCACAGCACACTATGAAATGCCACCACTATATTTTCCATTTTTTTTCCCTGTATTTCATTTGTACATGAATTGTAAAATAATTTCAATTCTATTGGAGGTATTACTAGTAGTTTATAATGATCCTATCATTTGTGTGTGTGTGTGTGTGTGTGTGTGTGTGTGTGTGTGTGTGTAAGAGAGAGAGAGAGTCAGTGTCTCACTATGCCATTCAGGATGGCCTTAAATTCACCTTGAAGCCCAGGCTGGTCTTGAACTTGCAACAATCCTCCTGCCTCAGCCTCCCATGTGCTGAGATTACAGGCGTGCGCCACCGCTCTCAGCTTGCCCTATCAATTTTATTATTCTTTATGGTTAAGCAGTCTTTAGTGGGTTTTCATTGAAGATAATAAGGGCCTGTATTTATTTGTCTGTGTAATTTGGAAAGGGGGCCATTAAGATGAGTTTACTCACATAATTTCTCCAAAATCATTTCTGAAGTTTTGTTTTGAAGAATGCGATGTGGATAACCACAGTCATATTCGGTTAGAATATACATAACAGAATTAAGTTGTAAGTTACAGATGGGCACACGTGAATTGTGTAATTCCTATAAATTCACAAGCATGTTTAGAAGCAGACCTGGATCTTCACAAATTGAACTTTTGTTATCCCTGCTATTAGTGGTGCCTTGAATGAAAATAGGTGTTGGTCACTGTGCAGACCCTTCTAGTAACCTTTCTCCATATGTCTAAGGTAGAATGTTGAGAAAGCAAGGTGGAGAGATTTTGGAGATTATTTTTCACAGATTTATAGTGTCATTCTTGTGAATTGTTAACCAGTGGCGAGATGCTAAATGTCAATAAAGTCATTGAGGTAATTGATCACAACCCAAGACTAGGAGTAGTTTCCTTGTCCCAAGGTGCTATATGTAAATATCCTGGAAGTGAAGAAAATTGGAGAGGGAGAAATTATGTGAGTAAATATACCATACGTTGTGCTAGTATACTTTTGTAAATGTTTTATACCATATCATGTCCATTAACTGAAAATATTTATTTGTTTCTTTACTGTCCTGGTTGCCTTGAGTCTATAAAGTAGTATAGCATTAGTTTGATAAATTATTTTATTTCCCTGTTGACATTTGTTTTTGTATCTGTTTCTTCTTTTATCACCTCAAAATGACATTGTAAAAATATTTCTCATTCTAATGAACGTGAAGATTTCAGAATAATATCTTGAGATAATTACAACTATTTTAAAGTTAAAGTGCAGAAATTTGTAAAGTGTGCATAAGGTTGCTTTTTGTTCATATGTTGCCTGTAGATTTAAGTAATTTTGCATATACAATTTATGTTTTTAAAATTAAAACACACTTCAGTTCTCTTCTCAGGAAACAATAAAGAAAAAGGTGGGTTTTTCTGTTTTACAGAGATGGACGAGGTCAGGGGAGAAATTATTGTCCTGGAATTGAAGTCATATGAGAAGTACTTTATGTACTGGTATTTTTTTTTCCCCCCACCAAAGTATCTTTTAAAATTAATACTCAAGGAATAAATTTTTAACTATTCTTTTGACATTTATTTTTTGTCATAGTATTTTTTGTAGCCCATTGGTTGAATTATTAAGTAATTATTTTGTGTGAAAATATGTTTTTTCTTTTTCTGTTTGGTTTTTTTTTAAACACTTAAAAACAACATATATACATGGGTTTGTATAAATGTCTTTTTTTTTAAATGAAAGGCTCATTTGTTACCTAGTTTCTCATTTTTAAAAAAATTTAGAATTATTTATTCTTTTTCTTGTCAAGGCATTGCTTCAGAGTTTGGAGTTCGAGGTTATCCAACAATTAAGCTGTAAGTTGAGAGCTGTATGTTTATATGTGTATTTTTATAGTTTACTTTACTTACATTTTACATTTATTTCTAGTACTTTTTTTGGAGGGTCAAAGATTTGAGTTCAGCCATTTTTTTAGGTGAAGTATGTGATCCAAGGAGAGGACTATACCTTTGTGCTTTTCTCCATATTTAAGTAGTTATGTTATTAATGGCTAATGCAGTAATGTGTTTTGAGTCTACTGTGGCTTGCATTGCTCAGGACAAACATATACAGTCATGAATTCTGATAGCTCTCTTAATCTTGTTGGAGCTCCAGTATGCGTTCTGCTTTGTCATTGTAAAATTCTGTCTCCTAACAGATTTAACTTTTGTATAATTTACTTACTTCATTAGAGATAAAGAGAACTAAAATTAAGGGATGTTAATCTAATCTGTAGTTGTTGAGCAAGTGTTGCAGAGTGTACAAGTTAGAAGAACTGGTATGATGATTCTAAAGGACTTTTTTAATCATTGTGACCTTATTGAATTTTCTCATGATCATTATCTTTATTTTGGTAATAAAGGGAGTTGAGAAATTGTTTTGAACATAGTTTTTATAATAATAATTTTTAATATTTTAAATTCTCAAATTTCAAAATTTGAGTAATTTATATTTATTGTTTCTTGGATTTTGTGTTAACCCCCGCCTTCCTCTACTTCCTCTAAGCCTCTTTTGTGAAAATTATTTTTTTTTACCTTTCTCTTTAATTACAGTTATTTTGTTATGCTTCCTGATTTTTCATTTTTATAATATTGGTTAATGAGACACATACCTCATTGGCAGGGCAAGGTTTTGGAGAATTGTCTAGGCTTTCAGAAGATAAAATTGTTTTTATCAATTTGTTTTGGTGGATGTTGGAGCATCTGTTGAGTAACCCTGATACTGTTTTGAAGTTGTATAGATTATTCACTTTTCAGAAGTATAGATACAATGTAGCTATCAAATACAACCTAAAATTTTTTTCTGTAATGCTAATAGAAAACATCTTTTTTCTATGTATTGTGACTTGCTGATCCTGTGAAACCTATGGCCTGTATCTTACATGAGTATACTACTTCTGAAACTCCTCTGCATTTACTGTTTTATGTACTGTAAATTTATGGTATAATAGAAACTTATGAATATTAAATATTAAGGCACAAAATAATTCAAATTCTTACCTTTTTTTCCTTTTCAAGATTAAAGGGGGACTTGGCATATAATTACAGAGGTCCACGAACTAAAGATGATATTATTGAGTTTGCTCATAGAGTATCTGGGTAAGTTTCTATCAATAAAATCCTTTACTATATGATATCAATATTTGTGGTTTTTTTTTTTTTTTGCAGCACCGGGGATTGAACTCATGACCTTGCGCTTGCCGGGCAGGCGCTTAGACCACTGAGCTAGATCCCTGGCCCTGGTGTTTTTGAGACAGGGTCTCACTATGCCATTCAGGCTGGCCTTGAGCTCACTCTACAGCCCAGGCTGGTCTCGAACTCACAACGATCTGTCTGTCTCAGCCTCCCGAGGGCTGGGAATACAAGCGTGAGCCACCACGCCTGGCTATGATATCAATATTTGAAAATACAATCTTTTAAAAAAAATTTTGGAGGCAAGGTCTCACTATTTAGTCCAACCTGGCATTGAAGACAGTATGTAGCCCAAGACTGGCTTTTGACTCGTAGTCATCTTGCTTCCGCCTTTTGAGTGCTGGGATTAGAGGCATGCATCATCTCACCCTGCTGAAAATTATATATATTTTAATAGATCATATTGAATGCATGTGTTTTATGGACACAATGTACTTGTTCATGAGAAAAATTGGATTATGTAGTATAAAGACATTTTAGAGACTGTCTTGTATTGTATATTTGTTAATCTCACATTTAAATTCACTTATGTATAAAATAATTTTTTCCAGTGAATTATTTATTTGTTTGTTTGTTTGAGACAGAGTCTTGTTATGTAGTTTATGCTGGCCTTGAAATCCCTGTGTAACCCAGGCTGGTCTTGAACTCGAGGCAATCCTCTTGCCTTAGCCTCCTGAGTGCTGGGATTCCAGGCATATGCTATCACTCTTGGCTCCTTCAGTGAATTTCAATGCCTTTTCAAAATTTTGATTACTTATATTGTTCATTCTTATTCATGGGAGGTACCATTCCATTGGCGCCTGAAACCATGGATGGTTCCTAGTCCTGTTTATAGTGTTTTTTTCTGTATGCCTATGCAAATTTTGAATTAATGAATTAAGCACAGTAGGGGAGTAACAGTAATTATAGAACAGTTATAACAATATGCTGTAATAAAAGTTACATGAACGGTATCTTTTTTTTTTTTTCCCCTCAAAATATCTTCTTGTACTTACATGAAACAATTCATGGCTTCTCTATAATATCCAAGTTTCCAGTATCCTTACTCCTGTAGCTAGGATCCATTACTAGGAATAATAAGAGATACTTGAACACAAGCATTACAGTGCCTCCACAGTAGATCTGATAACTGAGAGGGCTCCTAAGTGCCTAATAAGCAGGTAGCTCACACAGCTCGCATAGCTAGACAATGGAATGATTCACATCCCTGGGCCAGATGGACCGAGATGCATGTGATTTTATCACATTACTCAGAACTGTGCAGAATGTAAAACTTATAAACTGTTTATGCTGGAATTTTCCATGTAATAAGTTTTGGACCATGGTGACATGGGTAATTAGAACCATGGAAAATGGAACTGTGAAAAGGAGCACTGTTGCGAATCTTAATTTTTATCATAATTTTGTTTCTGTAGTGCCTAGTTAATATAAATTTATATTCCTTATTCCTGGATTTTGGAGTTTTAAGAGAATCCTGAAAATATTGTGATAGACTTGGGCATTTCCCCAGCCTGTGAAGCTGGAGAATGCATTTTAGATACTGCTGAAATACGTGGGGTTTTTTTTGTTTTTTTTTTTAACATCATCACATGCTTCTGTTTACCAGCTGGTGAGGTGGTATTGCATTTTTTGCCTAGTAGATAACATAGTTAAAACCTGAATTAAATTAAACATTTTTAAGTTTTTACTGATCAGGAAACAAATTTCTTCCAG
Source organism: Cuniculus paca (assembly GCA_004365215.1). Taxonomy (NCBI): domain Eukaryota; kingdom Metazoa; phylum Chordata; class Mammalia; order Rodentia; family Cuniculidae; genus Cuniculus; species Cuniculus paca. Next base: position 2,396 of record RJWT010024918.1, on the reverse strand, counting down.
AAACTTTTTCTGTTAGTTTGAATGTGATTTTATTTAAATCTGTATCTTAACTGAGGTATAAAGAAAATCAGTGTTTATAATTATTTAACATGATTATGTAAAACTTCTTGAAGAGAATATTTATCATGTAAGGTTATTCCGTAATGCCTTTGAAATACAGGCACTTTCTTAAAATCTTGATGAAAAATATTGATAGTCTTACATAACCTTAAAATTAAAACAGCAGGGTATGGTGGCTCATGCCTGTAATCTCAGCACTTAGGAGGTTGAGGCAGAAGGATCACTAAGTTTGAGGCCAGCTTTGACTACATAGTTCAAGACCAGCCTGAATTACATAGTGAGACCATCTCAAAAAAAAAAAAAAGATCTGTTGTGTGGCATGATACTGTCTGATTGAGAAAATTCACAGAATTAGGATTGGTCTTCATAAAGTTTGTGATTGTTACTATCATAATTTTTACTTTTTTTTTTCACTGCTGGCACATTTCATTTTCTTTATTTGGTTAATGAATAAATATATGAGGAGAGTGCTAACAGGAAATACTTTAGTCTGCATGGTTGATATTAGTCTTTATGTTTTGGCAGTATTTAATGTATTTTAGTTCACGTTTAGAGATTCTCCTGATATAATTGGGGATGACTGTTACAAATGAAATTTCAAGAGTCATTTCTGGAGTTGCATCACCTACTAGTTAATTAATAAGGGTTAAAATAGAGACAAGTGGAGAGTGATGCAATGCATTCTGAGAATTGGAGCATTGGAAAATGTTTTCTTTTGCAAAATATGTTTTGTTCTTTTACAAATTTTGTGGAAGGAGTATCTGATAATATACACCATATTTAAAAGAGCAGTGAGATTTTAAAGGCTTTTCTATGAGATTCTTGTGCACTGTCATTTTCCATTTAATTTTTCCCCAAAATAATTAATGACATATTTTTATACATGTTTTAACCTCCATAGGATACTTTAAAACTAAATGACATTTATATTGACAATGTGTTATATAAATGTTCTTAGGGAGACAATAATTCTCATGTGAATTATTTTGTTTTTAGCTGAGGACCTTAAGTGGATGATAGTTCTGTTTTTGCCTGTCAAAATATTGATGAGGATGATCTTCCCTAAAGAGATGCATTTGAAACTTATTTTTTAACTGATAGATTGAATCGTGGATCTTATGTGAGTTGTTAATATGTGATATAATAGTTATAGGCTGGAGTCTTACTAGGTTTATGTGGATTTATTGGCAAATCTAAAATAAACCGATAACGTTACTAAAACTTAACTTGAGACGTGATTGGCAGTCACATAATTGCAAGTGAATTTTGTACTACCTTCAGTTCATACATGCTTGTTTTCTTTTCAAACAGGGCTTTAATTCGTCCACTTCCAAGCCAGCAAATGTTTGAACATGTACAGAAGAGACATCGTGTATTTTTTGTTTACATAGGTGGAGAATCACCATTGAAAGTATGAAATCATTTTTTATCCACAAAAGAGAAATGTTATAAATTAACTTTCTGTAAAGCCATTACTTTACTAAAACTTCAGAACTTATGCTTTTAACTAGAAATATTTTAGGTTGTTCTAAATTTTTTTTTATAAAATAAAAGCTTGACTATTTTTAATAATAAAAACACTATTGCATAGACTGTCTTACATTTGCTAATGTGAAACAAGTCAGCAAGAAAGTGGGTAGATGTTTAATGTTTCTCGTATTATTGACTTAGTTATTTAAATTTTGTATTGCTTTTTCTCATTTTAAGTCTCTAGGGCTGTAAGCTGCAATGTGAATGTTAACTTTTTTAAAGCAGAAGACCACTGACTAAAATTTATTTTATGTGGGCTCATCTTTCCTGTAGTCATCATCTTCATTCATATTGATCGTTAATGTAACTTTACATTAATATTAACCTTGTTTAGTCAGTTTTACTTGGAGTAGAATAAAACTTAGTTGCAATGGTCTTTTGCCTCAAAAAACAGTTTATGTGGTTTGCTTATATTTCATCTTTTCATCAAAAAGGGCACATGGTAGTAAATTATAATGTTATTGCTTACCCCATAAGGTAGATAATGAAGAATGTATTTTCATATTTAATGTTTTTAAATGACCTTTTTTGTGTCATCACAGGAGAAATATATAGATGCTGCTTCAGAATTGATTGTATATACATACTTCTTTTCTGCCTTAGAAGAAGTGGTTCCTGAGGTAATACTTAAAATTGGGTTTTAGTGCATGATTCCATTTTTCAAAAATTACTAGTTTTTTAAATCAGATTTACTTTTTTGTGATATAAGGAAAAAATAAACATGTTAATTGACTACCGCTGGTATCAGAGTGCTTATAAGTAAGCAAGTATCACCAGATTTATGGTACTGAGAGATTATGCTTGTG
>RJWT010024917.1:0-16308 GCA_004365215.1 Cuniculus paca | reverse complement strand
TTTTTTTTTTTTTTTTTGAGGCAGGGTTTCTCCGAACCATAAAGTTGCCCAGGATGGGCTCGAATTTGCAGTCCTCCTGCCTCAGTCTCCAAGAGGGTTGCTGGTCAGTCTTTCCATCATCGAAGAGGGGACATACTTCATTCACTTACTAGTAGTGTAGCTGGCTCTGCCTAAAAGGCAACCTCGGCATGTGGTACAGCCCCTGTGAGACCACTGGGGGCAGATCATTAACCCAAGGGTGGGTGGCTCCAGACTGCCAGGAACAGGAAGCAGCAACCTTGGTGAGGCAAAGGTTATGTGCAGAAACAGGACCCTGGACTGTGCAGAAACGGAGCAAAATAAACTCCAAGGGTGCAAAAAGAGACAAACCTCTTGGACCCCAGTGAGGGTGGAAGTGGAACCTTCTGTCCCCACTGGAAGTTAGGAATGGAGAGCCCTCTTCCCACTCACATCAGGACTGGTTCAAGCAGGGCCAGGAAATACAGGGTACGGAGTGGAGTGATCACTGTGTAAGAACACCTGGCTGAATAGGCCAGGGGCAGTAAATCCAGCCCAGCCTCTGCTAGACTCAGGGACAAAGCGATGCCTCTATTTTTTTTGAGGCAAGTTCTAACTAAGCTGTGCAGGGTGATCACAACCTTGTGATTCTCTGTCTTTGGAGTGTTGAGATTACAGGGAAGGGCCACCACTTCACTGAGGGTTCAAGGATGCCTCTCACTCAAAGAGGCATTATCTTCCTATCCAGCTGCGTTCCCACCTGAGCTGGGGCCCTTTTCTTATTTATGCACTGGGGCTGTGACGCCTCACTGGAAACTGTAGCTCGGTACTTACTGTATCCTCCTGAGCCGAGTATGCATTCCTGTCCAGTCATCAGGGTGAAGGCTGTTCTAGCATGACACAGGGGTGAGACACTGGAAGCACTTTTAGGCTAAATACGACAATGTTGCTCTAGTAACATTTAGTTCCTAAAGTAGAATTACGTCAAGATAAAGGTCCTTGGGACACAGCGATGCTTTATGGCTACTTGATAAGGGATGAGGACAGGCATGTATCAGGTAAAAAGCAGACCAGATGTCTTTAAAAATCCCTTCCAATTCTACTGCTAGGTGAGCCTAGCTGTTAAGCTTCAACCAGGACAGGCTCTAAAATAGTAAAGCAAAGCAAGAGATGAGATTTCCAGTACTGATTCTGTGGGGGAATGACCTCAGGACAGCCATTTAATCTCCACTTACCCATGTACACAAGTGATTTCACAACTCTTGGCAAAAACAAATGCTGTAAAAATAGTTTATTGGTTACCAAAAATATTGTATTTGAAAAATACCCTTCTGGATTTTCAAGTAATTTGCACACTTCATTTTATTCATCCACACACAGCAGAAACATGAAACAAGAAAGCAAAATGTATGGCTTTTTTATGTTTAGCACCACAACACAGCCAGTGCCACCGGACTCCTGTTGTATTGGCTGTGACCAGGCAAAGGAGCCATTCACTTAAGAAGTTCTCACTTCTAGTATCACTCTAACTTCTAGGAAAATGTGGGATGGGTGCCTATGGCTATGTGATTTCTCAAACACAGGGCAGGATCTGAAGGAGGTAAAGTGTTTCAAATAATTGTCAACATTCCCGGTGGTTATTCTGAAGGGCCGAGGTAGAAGAGTAATCTGTGCTTATTCCTTTTTTTTGTTTTGTTTTGTTTTAGAGATAGGGTATTGGCTATGTAGTGAAGGCTGGCCTTGACCTTGTGGTGATCCTCCTGCCTCAGCCTCCCGAGTACCAGGGTGCTCCACCATGCCTGGCCCACAGTCCCTGTGCACCAGCTTCCTTCCATCAGTAACATCAGCCACTATGGCCCAGGAAACACAAAGGCTTAAGATCCAGGCTCACTTTCAGTTAAGGGACCAGCACTCCCTGTTGAATGAGATGACTTTTAAAATGACTGTTTAAAAGACAGCCAAGAACACAGAGAGTCAAATGAACATTGATTCTAAATCAGCCTGCTGGAAAGTTCCAGTTAGTCCAAGGCTGCTGCCCCTGCTCATCTCTACAGCCTGTAAGAAACATGCTCACTGATGGCAAAACACCAGGTTTTGACACTGGCAAAGATGTCTGGTGGCAATCTGGTGAATTAGCTGGACAGTATACTGCATACATTAGGTAAGAATTACAGTGCTTTCTTGGGCAGAAAATATTTGTACTTGACAAGCAAAATGCCTCCAGGAAAAAAGGTTAAAAGCAAAGAGTTTCCATAAGTACCCGAGAGTGTTTTGTAAGGATCACGTGACAGATGCATAAAAGTACACAACAGGGTACATAACACCTTGCCCTTTCCAAGAGACAGGAATGGAGGCTAAAGCTGCAGGGACACAGTACCTGTGTCCCTACGGTACTTTTCAGGTCTTTTCTAGGTTTTTAATGATAAAACCAGGAAATAGATGATTCAGCTGTGAGAAGACAGACCCCAAAAGTATTTCCAGACTAAGAAATCAAAGTTCCAGGGAAATTCTATGTTCCAAGTCATAGAATCTGTTGAAGAGTTAGAAGACTAAAATCACTGGGCACCTAACCTGCAGGAAGAGTGTCGAGTTTGGCCCAGAGGTTATCGAAAGCAGTTAACACTGTAAATCCAAAGGCACTTCTTGCACAGTTGCATAAGTAGAGGGCAAAGATTTTTCTCCTTTGAAAGCAGAACTGAGCCCGGGCAGCAAGTTTAAGGCACTTAACATTAGGCCAACACTGTGGGTCTGGGGCACTCTGGTCCCTGGCCATCTTTATAACCAGGCCCTTCTAACTTACTACCTCACTCACTGTCCCAGCATTCCTCGGGCACTGCAAACTGTGGTTCACAGTATTTAATGTCTTAATGATGTAGCTGAAGTTTTCTGAGGGGGCTGGTTTTCAGCGGTGGAGGACACAAACCAACAGTGCCCTCAGGTATCCCAGAAAAGCTGCTGAGATGAAACAGACTGCTTTTGAGACTCTGATATACAGAAACCCCTGGGCAGGGGATTTTGGTTTCACTAAGTCTCAGAGCTCACAAGCTTATGCACACTAAACACTGCAAGTCACTGAGGGTAACTGGATTTGCTGGAGAACAAATACTTTGCAGCACAGGATGTCCTGTGGACTTCGGACCTTAGCCTAACCCTTTTTGTCCATATGCTAGCTATGTGCTCTACTACTAGCCTACACACACAGCCTTCTTAAAGGCCCTGTGTTTAAAAAAAAAAATATGTTCCCTAAAGGCTAGGGGCTTTGCTCCTTGGTAGAGTTCTTGCCTCTCATACAAGAGGCCTTGGGTTTCATCCCTAACACTATTTCTTTTAAAATTCTTTAGTGGAGAGCATTACTATTCTTGGGGCACTTTCAGCATCTGATTTATATACTACTGAGAAGTAGCAAAGGAGAAAACATGGGGCAGACAAAAGTGAAATCATGTTTACGTCCTAGGGCTTTTCTTCTTCTTTTGAGACACGGTCCACTAGGTAGTCCAGGCTGGCCTCGAACTCATGGTGATCCTCCTGGCTCTGCCTCCTAAGGGTTGGGATTACAGGTGTGCACCACTATGTCTGGCTCGAGGGCATTTCTTATTTAGAAATTTTCTTAAAACTAAGGCTCCAAACATACAATTATTACTAATGTTGAGTTTCACTTTATATACATGTTCAAGACTGTTAAAACTGGAGAGCCAGTTTTAAGCTTGTTTTGGTGATTTCCCTTTAGTCTGAGCAGAAACAGTTTATACTCAGGGATGAGAACAAAAGCTGGAATTTTGTAGCCCTAGCCAAGGCAGGTTTAACTGCAAGAAATCCTTATAGCTTAAACCCAACATGTTCCTGAGGCAATCTAGACTGCAAAGCATGGAACCTGCCAGCAACCAGGAGAAGCGATGGACAGAGGAAACATCCCTCCATGTAGACCTCAGAAACCTAGGTCTCCTGCTGTATTGGCATCAGAACCATTTGGAGAACTTGGTAGAAAGGCAGATCTCTAGGACTCTCCCACCTCCAAAGTCCTGAGCAGTGGAGCTTCAGTCATGTTGGAGGGTAGGGGAGAACTGATGAATTCTACTGGAGACAAAAAGAGGGAAAGGGGAAGAGAAAAAAAGAAGATCTAGGAAAACATGACTGGAAGTGAACAGAAATAGGAAAAAGAACCCTAAAATAACACAGCTCACAGAACGGCCAGGCATATGACCTCAGTGAGACAGCAAGCAGCACGCTGGTGAATGGCTTCATAAACCCCGGCTCTCCTACCTCTCTGCTTCCACAGCAAGTCAGCCACACAAAATTCTCAAATGATCCCAGGATGTCAGACCAGGCAAATGTGTCAACATGTAAGAAACAACTACTGCAAGGGAGGTGGGCCAAGTGTAACCCTGCAGCACTCTTGTGGAAGTAGCAGGGGTGGGGTCTCAAGATCAGACAGACTTGGCCCTGGCAGCCCCAAGCTAGAAGTGATCTTCCTGGGCAGAATTCTTCCAAGCGCAGTAATTCCAGCTTGGAAAGTACACCTTCCACCCAGTCAGCGTTGGCTCTGGCGCTTTGTCATCTCCTCCTGGATACGCAATTTGAGGGCCTCTCGCATGGGTGCATCCAGAGGCGTGTGTGCTGACACCTCCTCACTGACCCTTCCTGGGTCATCGTCCTATGAGGAGGAAGAGTCAGGAAGCTCAAGGCCTGGCCTCTTGCAGAAAGGCAACTTGCCCTGTTTCCAGACCACACTCTCACAGACCTCCATTTGGCTCAAAGTTTCTGCCAGTGCCTGTCATTTCTCAGGCGTCCCCTGTAACAGTGATTCTCAATGAGGGAGCTGCAACTCCTCCCTGTTCCCCCTAAAGAGAATCACAATGTGTTGGCATCACCCAGCAGTCCTATGCTCCTGTGTGGAGCAATGGTTTCCCCATGGCCTGGATGCAGATAGTGGCTCAGGGTCTGGCAGTGATTTTTACCACAGCCCAGGGCCTTTAGGCTGCGGCTGTTTCCATAAGGCGTACCTGATACACGATAACTGATGTGACCTCTCCACTGTCCGCCTCGTATTCTAAGCAGAAGAGCTGACGGCTTGAAGGTTCTGGCTCAGAGCCACCACTACTGCTGCTTTCACCGGACTCCTCACAGTCTGGGTTGACTGGAGCTGTAGAGCGATCTGGAAGGATGAACCAGAGTGGGGGGGGGGTTGGATGCTGCTGAAGCCCTTGCTCAGAGATAAGGTGAAGAATAATGTAAAAAAAAAGCCCCAATCTTTAGATAGACCTAGCGTGTATGTATGTGTTTCTCGTGCTGTCAATCAGGCATTTTACCTCCCTTTGCATCTCTGCTCTGGGGCCAGCACAGTGCTCTCACAAAGCATGTGCACAGTGCACACCCGCCCAGCAAATAGGACCGAAAGTCAATGGAAGGATGGACAGAGCTGTTTCTGGGTTTATATCCAGGTTCTGCCATTTACTAGGTCTGAGATCTTAACTTCTCTGTGCCTGCTGCCTGACTGAAACAAATAACAAGCGTTCTCAACTTATGGGGTCCTACAGACTCAACAGATTAATATATGTAACACCTAAAATCACTTTAGAGAATGCTTAATACTGTCACACAACATTTTTTTTTTCCGACACTGGGGATCGAACTCACAACCTCGCACTTGCCAGGAAGGAGCTTAGGCCGCTGAGCTAAATCCCCAGTCTTTGTCTTTTTGAGACAGGGTCTCGCTATGCCGTTCAGGCTGGCCTTGAGCTCACTTTGTAGCCCAGGCTGGTCTCGAACTTACAATCCTCCTGTCTCAGCCTCCTGAGTGCTGGGATGACAGGCGTGCGCCACCAGGCCCGGCTTGTCACACAACATTTTTACCTTGAACTCTACGTCACAGGGGAAATGGCTATTTTTTCCGGGCTTAGTCCGTAATTATGTCCTGGTCGCTTACACCGGCGCCAGGCTCTCTGATACGTAGCAGAACTGCTAACACAGGTTACAGTGGGACAAACTGGTAGACAAACGACCCCGTGCCAGTTCCCTGGTACCCTCTGTAACAGCGATGCTTAGCCGGAGGCCAGGGCCCTCCTAGTTCTACTGAGCAGATGGGGGGTCCGCTGAGGCGCAGGCTCCGGGCGGGGAGGAGAGCCGAGCCCGGTTCTCCCGATTGGGCAGCGGCGCGGCGCGGCGCGGCGGGCGACCCTCACCTCGGCGGCGCGGCAGGTACACCTGTAGGTCCGGCTTGCGGGGTCGTGTGGGCGCGGGCGTGTGGCGCCTCCTGGTCTTCTCCTTGGCCGCCTGCTTCACCTTCTTATCGTAGTCGTCCCTGCGGGGAGCCGAGCGGGAGTCAGCGACGGCCGGACCCGGCCAGGCCAGGCCAGCTGTGGCGGTGGCGGCGGGGCAGGGCGGTACCGAGCGATCTGGTTCCGTCGGATATGGTGCACGAAGCCGTGGCTCATGTCCAGCCGCCCGCCGGGCTTGCAACACAACCCCGGCCGGGGACTCCGGGCCGCCTCCATCTGGAGTTCTGGACGCAAAGCCGCCGCTGCCTCAACGGCACCAACGATAGCCCGCCCGACAGGAGAGCTCCCGGCCGTCACTCACACCACTTCCGCCCCTGAGCCAGGACTTCCGGTCTCCGGAGACGTCGCTGCGCGCGCAGTTTGTGGGCGTGGTGGGAGGGGGCGTGTCCTGGTCCCACTTCGGGGCGGGGCTTTCTTTCCTTTCTGGCGGTGTCTTTGTCTCTTTTTCTATCGCACTGCCTCTTTCTCTTTTCCTTTCTTTCTCCTCCTTTCGTCTTTTTTTCTTCCCTTCCCTGTTTTTGTCTTCTTTTTTTCTTTTCTTGGCACTGGGGATTGAGCCAGGGCTTTCGCACTAAGCTACACCCCTAGCCTTTTTTAGTTTTTTGTATCAGAGTCTCACTAAGTCAGTTATTTGTCCAGGACGGGCTCAAATTTGCAATCCTGCCTCTGCCTCCCAGAGTGCCGAGATCATAGGCTTGTGTCACCGTGCCCGGCTTTTTGTTTTCTTGGTAACATAATCAATAAGGAACAAAGATTTCTGCTTACAGCTGATACCACAGAAAATCAAAAATATATAAACCGCCCATGAACATTCATTAACACCAGTCCTTTTTCTGGCGATCGATGATACTCCTGCACCAGGTGTGTAACCTTGGCTGACTTATTAACCCTGATGAACCTCAGTTTCCTCACTTGTAAGTGGACACACTGAGGGCATCTACTGCAAATAGGTCGTGAAGCAGCACAATACGTGAGCGGGTCTCCCTGCCCAGCCTCATTGGCATCCGTGTTGTCCAGCTGCAGCCCACCTGGGCACCCACCGAACACAGGATTTATCTGTCCCTGCAGGAGCGGGCAGGACTTTTGAGGTGTATAATTTTCGAGCCTTACTTTTAAAATGTTATTGTTATTTTGTGGTATTGGGAATTAAACCCAGGGCCTTCACCCTAAACTATGTTGTCAGTCCTTTTTAAGTTTAAAGACAGGGTCGCACTAAATTCCATGTTATCAGACCAGGGATAGAGCTCAGCCGCACAGTGCCTGCCTGGCAAGCACGAGGTCATGAGCTAGATTCCTGGTACAAAAAAAAAAAAAAAATCCATGTAATTCAGGTGAACTTGAACTCGAGATCTTTCTGCCTCAGACCACCAAAGTTCTGGGTTTACCATCACACTCGGTTTAAAAAAAAAAAAGTGAAAATCAAGAATTCTTTAGAATAGGGACAAAGGAGCCTGGGAATATAGTTCAGTAGTAGAGTGTTTTGCTCAGTATGCAGAAGCCCTGGGTTCATCTCTAGCATGCAAAACAATGAATGAACTAATGAATGAATCCAGACAATTATGTTATATCCTCACAATAGAATATTACTGTGCAAGGGAAAAGAATAAGCTGTCCACGTACTCAACAACAGGGATGGATCAAAAAATAAACACAGTAAATGCACCTTGGCAGATTTTTTGCGCTTTTCTGATACCAAGACTTCGCTAAAGTTGGAATTAACGCTGCCACGTTTCTGCATGGAGGGAATGATACGGGGATATGGCCTCCTTTTCTTGGGCAGAATCGTCACTCTGAGAAAAGGATGTTGGGCGAGACAACCTCACAATGGTGGTTTGGAGGCACACAGTGTCTTGAAGAAGTCTGGGATGGATTCGTCTTCCTACCTCTTTACTGATCTAATTACTTGATCACTTACTCAAATGTGTATACACTGACTTTTTCTTTCGTTTTTGAGATACTTCTCACTATGTATCGAGGCTGGCCTCGAACTCGCGGCGATATGAACGGGGATTTTAGTTTATTTGTTCATTCCTTTATCTGTAAATGTTCATACAGAGATTTTTGTAATAATAGCCCTTTAATATAGTTCTCTGTGTTATTGGGAAGAAACAAAAAGAATCTGGGATCGAACGACAGCTTTCACTATCCAGAAAACTTCATAGTTCATAAGATGTTTTCGTCTCTTTAAGGCGAGAAGAAATGACAGGTAAGGAGACCAGAGGCCCCCAGTAAGTTTCTGACTGCGCGAATTGTCCCTATTGCCGACTCGTAGAGAGCTTTGGGCTCGATACTAGGCCCGCTGCTGATTGGTTGCGATATGCGCGCTCAAGCGTGTCCCGCGCCTGCGCTGATCCCTGGACGGGTAGTGGCGATGTCCAGTCGGTCTAAACGGGAGTCTCGTGGTTCCACCCGCGGGAAGCGCGAGTCCGAGTCGCGGAGCAGCTCGGGTCGCGTGAAGCGGGAGCGAGATCGGGAGCGGGAGTTCGAGGCGCTGAGCTCTCGGGGCAGCCCGGTGCGCGTGAAGCGGGAGGTTGAGCCGGCGAGCGTGCGCGACGTCCCGGCGCCCCCAGTCCCGGCGGTGCGGGTGAAGCGGGAGCGCGAGGCTGACGAGGACTCGGAGCCCGAGCGGGAGGTGCGAGGTGCGCGGGGCCGGGCCGGGCGCAGATTCCACCTTCGTGTCCTTTTTTCTTTCTAACCTTCCGCTGCCTGCCTGCCTAGAGGGGACTGGGGAAGTGGAATGCAGACTTGACTTCGTTTTAATGAAGACAGTACTGAGGTCTAATAACTATAGGTATAGTATTTCTAAGCACGGTAACAGCAGCAGCTTCCCCTTATCAGATGCCTAACCTGGGCCAGGCGCTGTGCTCATGAGGTCACAGGTTTTACCTCTTGCAGTTTTTCCAAAACCCCTAGTTTAGTGTGGGTCTTGCTGTGATCCCTGGAATCAGACGTTCTCACCCGACGGCCTGAATCCTGAGCGCCTGACCACACTACTGGCTATGTATCACTTTTAGTGTTGAATCGTTTAGGAGACTGTTCTCCATCGGTCTCTCCTGGTTTGTTTTGTTTTGTTTTTTGCTTTTGTTTTTACACTTACTGCAGCCAGAGATTGCATCTTACCGTGTTGTCAAGAATGTTGGGGTAGCGAACAGGAAAGGGGAGGCAGCCTCACAACCAGTTAAAGAAGGTTTCTTCTTTAAGCTTAGGGTTCTTCAGTAAGGCAGCTCTCTGTGCGCAAATGTTCTCATCTTGTTCCCTTGTGGGAAATGATTCTAGGAAACCACACTAGTGATACATTCTGGCTACTGCTGTTGCTGTGATCAAACTGTCCTTTGTTTTGACCCAGTATTCACACAGATCTGCATCAGCATCCATGAAACTCACAGGCTAACTTAGCTAGAAACTAGGGTAAAATCTCAGACCCTTCAGACTTCTTCACTTGTGACAGATGTGCCAGGGGGATGCTAGGACAGGTAAAAAGGCAGGAACACAGTCTTTAAACTGTACTCCCGTGTTGCTGAGTGTGGTGGTGCACACCTGTCACCCCAGCAATTGTGGGCTGAGGCAGGAGGATTGAAAGTTTGGGCCCAACTTTGGCCATTTAGTAAGACTTTGTCTAAAAATAAAAAAAATAAACCCAGGCATGGTAGTACACATCTGTAATCCTCGCACTGGGCAGGCTAAGGCAAGAGGATTGCTGTGAGTTTGTTGTCAACCTGGGTTACCTAGTAAGACCCTGTCTCAAAACAAAAAACAAAAAAAACAACAGCAAAAAACTATACTTGTGTGTTGCTAGATGTGGTCATGCTTGCCTGTAATCCTAGTGTCTTGGTTACTTTTTCTTCGTTGCTGAGACAAACACCTGACACCAAAGTGAAGCAAGGAAAGGTTTATTTAGCTTACAGTTTCTGTGGATTTCAGGCCATAATCAGCTGGCTCCAAGGCAGGGTGGCATGGCACTGGGGCAACACTTCAAGGCAGCAGCCAGAGCAAAAGGGGGCAGCCGTTCATGGCGGCTTCAAGCGGCCAGAGCGGACCGCGCCAAAAAGGAAAAACGCCCCCATTCCGACCTTGCATTGTATGTGGGTTCCACCCCTGGGCGGGTGCAGGAACTCACACTGCCAATCCCAGCGCTAGACAAGGAGTCAATCACAAACGCTAGATTCAGTCACTTCCATGACTACATGAGGCTTGGGGGGGCCATCTATATACAAACCATAACACCTAGCACACAGGAGGCTGAGGCAGGAGGATGACCACAAGTTCAAGGCTAGTCTGAGCTATATAGTGAGTTCATTGCTAGCCTGAACCACATAGCAAGACCCTGTCTCAAAAAACAATAACAAAAAAACTAAAAACTCTACAGAAAGTTAAAAACAGCCTGTATATTAACATTCAATTTATCTGGGCTTGTGTAGTATATTTCATGATATCTTTCATGCCTCAATTTATGTTTTTTCTCAAGTACTAGGCATTTGAACCTAGGGTCTCCTGCTTCTAGGCAGATGCTTTGCCCAAAGCTACATCCTAAGTGCTGCAACCCCAAGGCCCATTTTTGTTGTATTTTGAGACAGGGTCTCACTACGTTGTGCAGGCTGGCCTTGAACTTGTGATCCACTTGCCTCAGCCCACTGAGTAGCTGGGATCTTAGATGTGTGCCACCATGCCTGGCTCGGGAGCTTTTCTTGATTAGGTTTTCCCACTTCTGTGTTTCTCTGTAATCGTAGTTGACCCTGAGTGCATGTTCCCCATCTTCAAAGGCTGTGATGCTTTTCTTTTCAGCAAAAAATGGCCGTGCAGATTCTGAGGACCGGAGGAGCCGCCACTGCCCATACCTGGATACCATTAACAGGTCAGGAGGGTAGAGGTTGAAGGCCCTAAAAGAGAAATGGGATCCATGCAGAAATTTGTTTGATAAGGCACCAAATAACACATGAATGGTTTTTTTGGGGGAGGGGGTGTTGGGAATGGAACCCAGGGCCTCTCACTGAGCTACATTCCAAGCGTTTTTGTATTTTGAGACAGGGTCTCACTGAGTTGCCAAGTTACTCAGACTGGGCTCCAACTTAGAATCCTGCCTCGGCCTCCCAGAGTGCTGGGATTATAGGCGTGTGCCACCATACCCCACTTTCACAAATTTTCCTCTTCAAAGATTTCTGCCCAAGAATGACAGAGTGCGTATTGTAGGAATGTCACCACATGTCGTTTAAGGGTGAGCGCTTGCATAAAGGATTTAGTCTAGCACTCTGGGATGCTGAGGCAGGAGAATCACAAGTTGGAGCCCAGCTTGGGCAACTTAGCAAGACCCTGTCACAAAATAAAAAAAGGGACCGGGGATGCAGTACAGTGTACTGTGAAGGCCTCACGTTGAATTCTCAGTACTGCAGAAACAAACAAAAAACCTTGCCTCAGTGTAAATTTGTATTTTGGGATAAGGGAATACATAATATACTTGAAATTACAGTCCCAAATTTAAATGTTTCTTCAGCATCACTGGTGGTTTAGATTGAAAATATCCTCCCAAAGGCTCCTGTGTTTGAAAGGTGGTCAGATCATGCAGTGCTCTACTCAGCAGTGGATTCATGCATTGATGAGCTCATGGCTCAGTGCCGTGAGAAGGGGGCACTTGCCGGCAGGTGGGTTCTGGAAGGGGCTATACTTGTCTCCAGGTCTTCTCTTGTCTCCTGGCTGTCGTGGGAGGGCAGCTGCCCTCTGCTAGGCCATTTCTGCCTTGGAGCCGGTCTACTTTGGACCAAATTCACTGGCAACTGTGATCCAAATAAGCCTCTCTCCTCCTTTGAATTGTGGGGTAGCAGGTATTGTGTTTGGTGATGAAGAAGGTGCCTAAGACAAGTTTATTTGAATGTAGAGCTAGTTCCCCCCTCGTGATACTACTTTTTCTCATTCCCATACAGCCTGTTACAATGTGTTTCAACCTATGTTCAAGGGTGGTACTGTCCAGTAGAACTTTCTGCAGTAATGAAGGTGCTTTGTGTGTGGGTGGTGGCGGTGGTGGTAGATCACTGGGGTTTGAACCCAAGGCCTTCTACGGAGCTACATTCCCAGTGCTTTTTATTTTTTATTTATTTATTTTTTTAGACAAGGTCTTGCTATGTAGTTCAGACTGGTCTTTTTTTTTTTTTTTTTTTTTTTTTGTGGCGCCAGGGATCGAACTCATGACCTTGCACTTGCCAGGCAGGCGCTTAGGCCGCTGAGCTAGATCCCTGGCCCTGATGTTTTTGAGACAGGGTCTCACAATGCCGTTCAGGCTGGCCTTGAGCTCACTTTGTAGCACGGGCTGGTCTCAAACTCACAACAATCCGCCTGTCTCAGCCTCTCAAATGCTGAGATTACAGGCGTGAGCCACCATGCCTGGCGACTGGTCTTAAATTACCTGTATAGCCCAGGCTGGTCTTGAACTCGCAGCAGTCCTGCTGCCTTGGTTTCCTGCTGGGATTACAGGTGCCTGCCTGGCCTCCAGCCCTTTTTAATGTTTATTTTTAGACAGGTTCTTGCCTAATTGCCTGGGCTGGGCTTGAACTTGCAGTCGTTTGGCCTCAGCTTCCCAGAGTGGTAAGATTAGAGGTGTGCGCCCCCACACCTGACTGGAACAAGGCACATCGCTCGTGAACACTTGGAATGTGGCTTTTGCCGCTGGGAAACTGAATTTTGATGTGTGTGGTGCTAGGAATTGAATCCAGGGCATACGTGCCAGGCACACTCCCTACCACTGAGCTACGTTTCCAGCCTAGGAACTGAATTTTAAGCTTTAATTGTTTTAAACTAAGTTGTTAATAGCCGTATGAGTTAGTGATCCCTTTATTAGCACAACTGTACAGGATTGTTACCGGTTGGAGTTACTATTTGAGAAGAAATCCCTTTTCACCTCTGGGTTTAGTGGATGTAAAAGTTTTTATTATTTTGTTATTTTCTAAAAGTTATGTTATTTTCTAGTACTTACTATTATTTTATACCTTTTTTTTTGTTTTGTTTTTTTGTGCGGCACCGGGGATTGAACTCATGACCTCGCACTTGCGAGGCAGGCACTTAGGCCGCTGAGCTAAATCCCTGGCCCTTGTCTTTTTGAGACAGGGTCTCACTATGCCATTCAGGCTGACCTTGAGCTCACTTTGTAGCCCAGGCTGGTCTTGAACTCACAACGATCCTCCAGTCTCAGCCTCCCAAGTGTTGGGATTACAGGCGTGAGCCACCATGCCCGGCTTATACCTTTTTTTATTACTTGAATAGATATAATTACAGATATTTCCTTTAAGTTCTTCAGGATTTCTCTTTATTCTTAGGGGCAAAAATAAGTTTTTACAAAAGAGGATGCTCATTCTTTTTATGGTCTCAACTCACACTGCTTTTGGGGTTCTTGTTTTATAGCACTCCCTTCAGAGAAAGTGACTAATGAAAGGTTTTTTTTTTTTTTTTTTTTTTTGTTTGTTTGTTTGTTTTTTGAGACAAGGTCTCACTATGTAGCTCAGGATGGCCATGAACTTGTGGAGATCCTCCTGCCTCAGCCTCCTGAGTGTTGGGCTGGATTACAGGCATGTGCCACCATGCCTGACTGGAAGATTCTTGACCGTTTATAAATATATTTGTCCCTTCGTATCATGGGGGGTTGGTAGCAAGACTCAGTGGATATCAAAAGCAGTGGACCCTTCAGACCCTTATATAAAAATGGCATCATGAACCAGGTGTGTTGGTGCATGCCTGTAATCCCAGCATTTGGAAGACTGAGGCAGGAAGATCACCACAAATTCAAGGCCAGCCTGGGCTCCATAGTGCATTTGAGGCCAGCTTGAACTACATAGTGAGACCTTGTCTCAAAAAACAAGCATCAGAAAAAAAAAAAAGGCATTGTGGGGCTCATTGAGGGGTGAAGCTCGTGGCAGTGTTTGCTTAGCATGTGTGAAGAATCATTTTGCGAGAATCATTTTGCTCCAACGACTTCTTAAATTCTGGAAAGTTCTTTTTGTAAAATTTATTATTTCAACTCCTTCAATCCCCAGTACCACATAAAGCCCCAAGCAGATCAACAGAAACCTGAAATGAAGGGGCAGCACGTTTGCTTATAGTCCGTGCCTATCCTGTTACATACTTAAAATCATCTGCAGGTTCCCAGTCCCTAATGCAGTGTAAATGCAGTGTAAATGCTGCATAAATAGCTCTCCTACGCTATTGTTCAGGGATTCATGAGGAAGAAGGAAAAGGTATGTTTTTGTTTAGTTACAGATGTAACTTTTCCCCCAAATATTTTTAATCCGTGGTTGGTTGAATCCACTTGTGCAGCATTCGGAGGCAAGTAAAACCTACATCTAACAAGAAAGAGGGTCCTGGTACCAGGCACTGTGCAGATGCCGCGGTGCAGCCTGGGCCTGGCGGGTGGCAATGGGAGTGCCAAGTGCCTCCTGCAGCTTTTATTTGGTTGTCACCATTCCCTGAAGGATACTGTGTGACCCAGTGGGATGTGGAGCCCCATCTGCTTCATTCGCAGGCCCTTCTAGACCTTCATCCTTGTTAACTGCGTGTTTTCGTTTCCTGTGTTTTGGTTCTCAGGAGCGTGCTGGATTTCGACTTTGAGAAACTGTGTTCCATCTCCCTCTCGCATATCAATGCGTACGCCTGTCTGGTGTGTGGCAAGTACTTTCAAGGTAACGGAATGTTGTGAATTATAAACCTAAGTTTTCAGAGCTGTCTGCAGGTCTTTTTTTTTTTTTTAAACAAAGTAAATTATTCTGCCAGGTACAGTGATGCGCCTGTAATCCCTGCTACTTAGCAACTAACAAGAGGAGTTCAAGTTAGGCTAATTTGGGTAATTTAGTAAGACCCAATCTCAAAAAGGACCGAGAATGTAGCTCAGAGGTAGCATGTCTGCCAACAGTGCAAGAGGCCCTGGGTCCAGTCCCCAGTGCCACCAAAACAAAACAGCTCATTCTCAGGGGTCGTATTTGATATTCATTCTCTCTCTCTCTCTCTCTCTCTCTCTCTCTCTTCAACTAAAAAATTAGAATACTTTTAGAAAACCAACAGGGGAGTGTGTCTCTTTGATTGACAGGACCTAAATATATCCGGAAAAGAGAACTAATTCTGTGAAAGATTATGATCTCAGGTACTCTGGGTTTCTCAGTCTCTGATGTTTCTATACTGGAGTTTTTTTGGTGGTGCTAGAGATTGAACCCAGCACATGCTAGGTGTTGCACCACTGAGTTATAGCCTAAGTCTTATTTTTTTTTTCTTTTTTTTTGGAGAATCATTTTGCTCCAACGACTTCTTAAATTCTGGAAAGTTCTTTTTGGAAAATTTATTATTTCAACTCCTTCAGACCAAGCAAATGCTATGTCCATCAGATGGCAGGGGATTCAAAAGACATAGACATTATGTTCTTTGCTCTTACAAAAAGTTGAGGTGGACATAAAACAATCAGCAAGTTCTCTCAGACTGAAGATTCGAGCTAGACTGGGGCAGTGAGTAAACAAGGAGAAGGAGGAGCTGGAATATGCAAAGGTCGGTGTTAACTGGAGTGTTTGAGTTCACAGAGGTGGGATGGAATTAGCTTCATGTTTGTGCTGAGTTCGTGAAGGAGGTGTGATGGGACTTGAACAGGACCTGCAGAGTGTGGGTGGGTTAATGAAGAGATGCTAGGAAGGAGTGGCAGGGTACAGGTGCAGGATCGTGGCATTTGGAAATTGAGGACTGCAGCCAGGTGCAGTGGTGCACAGTTGTAAACCCAGCAATCAGGAGGCTGAGGCAGGAGGATTGTAGTGAGTTCGAGGCCAGTCTGAACTACATAGTCAGAGCCTGTCTCAAAAAAAAAAAAAAAAGGAAATCGAGGACTACGAGTGATAGGCTGTGTTGGGGTATGTTGCTGTGTTGTGGGATATGCTTGTGTGTTTGCATATATGCGTGTATCGTGTGTATATATACCATATTCTTTGACAATTGTAGTTTTTGGTACATCTGATACTAGCTTATGTGTGTACATGTAGATTTATATTGAAATTAATTTTCCTAATCAGTGTCCTTTTTTTTT
>RJWT010024916.1:0-16309 GCA_004365215.1 Cuniculus paca | reverse complement strand
GTGTCTCCTCCAGGTATTTGTGCAAAGGGCTCTGATCTGTCACCACATTCAATGAAACCACGCACTGAGAGCTGGTGAGGAAAAGGTTTCTGAAACCACGAGGGCTGAGATCCCCCACTTAGAACCCTCCCTTATGGCCAGCTTCCTCTCCATTTTCTTGCACAAGATGGTAGTAAAAAATGAAAAATATGTGGCAGTCTGAGGACACAACCAACAACGATTTTTCTTTCTCATCACTCTCCTGGTTATTTTACATTACTGAGACATAAACAAAACATGAGTCTACTACCCCTTCATCCCTTTGTTGTTTCTCAGTACAAATATTGGGCCTGGAATGTAGGTGAAACAGGACGCTCAGAGTCCCAATCACTTCTCCTCATCACCTCCCTGCCTCCACTAAGACATTATCTTGGCCTTCAGGGAAGCAACCTAGGCTGTTTTCTAAATCACCCAGAAAGAGCCCAGCAGCCTCTCTGGTGCTAGCAACAATTCAAGAATGAAGAAACTTCCTTCACCTAACTCAGATTTGAGACATCTTCCTTTTTTACTACAGGTCGGAAAGCAGCAGGTCACTGTGTCTGAACCTCTTTTATTTTATTTTATTTTTCTTAATGAAATTGTCTCTCAATGGCCATAGGCTGAATAGTCTTGGGTGCTTTACTAGACATTTCTAAACTCTCCTTTTCCCACCCATAGCCATATTTCTGGCTCTTGGGTAGACTCTTCAAATCTTCCTCCCTATCAGAAACACAAGGCCAAGGTCAGAAAGCTCTAGTAACAGGGAAGCCAGGCTCAGCTTCGGCTCCAGTCTGCGCTGGCTTCTTAAATTGGAGTGGGTAGAGGACTTCCTCTTCTCACATTCAAAACCCCTTCTTGTCTACTCCCATTTTGTGTGTATGGGGGGGGGGGGAGAAAACAGAAAAACAAAAGCGAAGAATTTATAGACATGAAAAATTATTTAACATGAAGTACAAGCCCAAAGATGTGTTTTATGATATGAAAAGCACATAAAAACAGAGAGCTTTTTGTGGCACGTTGTCACACAGTGTTTGTGTGTCCTCTAACGCCCTCTGAACACCCCATGTATGTCTGCAAACACAAGCTGATCTGCCCTGCTTCACAATTTACACTAATAAAACATGAGAAGAGGCTTAGCTGCATTCCACAAAATAAAGTTATTTAATGAGCATCTTAAGTTTTCTTTTTTTAAGGCACAGAAGTTGTAAACAGGGAAGAAAGATTCTGAGAATCATTTTCACCATAATAGCCCAGCGTTTGTTCCTCTAACAATGTGCGGTTACCAGCTATGCACTGGCTCTTACACTCAGAGCCAGAGCAACGTCTTCCCATTGGAGAAATAGTTAAAAGACAGTCCGAGGAATGAAAATCAATTAGATATTTCAGAGCAACTATGAAAGTGTTTTTTGAGGGGAAAAAAAGAACCACTAACCTGTATTGTTCCAATCAGCTGAAACCGACCACGAGCTCCAGCCTCCTGCTATCTTCTGGCTGGCTTCCTGAAACTGCATGTGACAGCTACTTCCTCACCGCACCTTCTTCCACTTGCCTCTCTAATCGCCCGGAGGCATGTGATAAGATCGGTGGGCTGCTTTTTCACAGGGGGTAACCCTGTGTTTACAAAATGATTGCCTCCCCAAAAGGGTCCCCCCACGTTTTATTAGGTGTTCCTAGGGCACCGGTATAGAGGAGATCAACTCTGACTCCATTTGGAGGGAGAAGGGTGAAAGGGAGAGAGTCCTGAGCCCCAAAGTCTCCAACCTAAGGGTGAGGGTCTGCAGCAGAGAGCTGGCAGACCACTACAGTGGGCCTTTGGGCCTGGACTCTTCTCTCCCGGGTCAGTTCAGCCCCAGGTTAGCTTGCCCTAGGAACTGCTAAGGGGGGCCTTCAATGGTGCTGTGTCCAGGATGTACCCACTCTCCTCTTCGGAGGGCACTATCAGCACAGCACACCCAGGTCTCAGCCCATGTTTCTGGGTCCTGCGGCAACCACGGCCATTCACCCTGAATTTCCCGGGTCAGTGTCAAGTTCATAGGCAGGCTATTTAGTCATGCTGTCAGACAGTGTGTCCTACTTCTTGGTTTAGAAAACAAAACCACAGTATTGTCAGCCTCTCTGGGCTAAATAACTCCAATGTCAGCCAGACAGGAGAGTCAGGGACAGTACCTGCTGTGTCCCTCTCTGCCCTGGACAGGGAAGAAATGGAAGAGAGCTGGGGACAGGGACTAAGCAAGAAGCCTAAGGACACCATTTCTAGCTTTCTTGTTCCCACAGTCAGTGCCTTCCTTTCCTTTTATAATTCCCCCAGCTCTCAGGAGGGTCCAAGCAAGCAGAATTTGTGGATATGGGAAGTGGTATGTGTGAGTAAAACCATGCCCTGCACCAAAGAAAACATTCTGCAATTTGCACAACTTGACTCCGGACAGAAACCCCAAAACTGTTTCTGTTTGGTTACCCTGGCATAATTCTTTTTTAAAAAATGCTTTTAAAAGGATTTTTTGGTTTTTAGCAAGGTAACCATGGACATGTTCCAAGTCTTGAAAATAATCCCCTATAGGGTTTTCCATGTGAGGACACTGAGTAGGAGACAAGTCTTGAGAGTCGAAGTTGTGGACAACAGTCCAACTCTGAAGCCTCACCACACGATTACAGTTCTGGCTTTAAAAACACACATAACTGCTTTACCATCTTGACAGTGGACGGCTGGGTTTTCGACTGAATTGCACATTTAGATTAGACAGTTAAACCAAGATGGCTCCCCAAGCTATAGACACTGTGTTAGTTTTAAAATGGAAACAATGATAAAATTGTGCCATCTTGGATGCAGCTATTGCAAAGAAGTTTGGAAAAACAAATTACTACGTGGAGGAAAAGTAATGACAGCTCTGTCTGAATGTATTCAGAAGTGTCACATTCTGGGTTAAGCTTTCAATTCCATTTTTCAACTAAACAGTTAAGTTTGTTCTGCTTAAGCTGCGCCCTGTGTGGAATTAGTAAAGGTTTTAACAAAATGCTGTATAATGCTCCTTTAAAAGCTCTAACCTGATTTTTCTATGAACTTTTTTTCTGTTTAGCCATTTACATTTTTCAATACTTTTATTTTTCGGAGCAGCTGTAGATTTACAGAAAATTTGAGACAGTAAATAGAGAGTACCCGTGTATAATATACCCAGACTCCCCTATTGTTAACATTTTATATAATGTTAATATGTATTAGTAAACCAATTTTAAAACACTGTGGTTAACTAAAGTCCACCGTTTATTTAGCCTTCCTGAGTTTTCACGTAGTGTACTTTTTCTGTCCCAGGATATCATCTGGGACATCGTGTAACAGTCAGTTATCAGGTCTACTTTGGTTCCACTCGGCTGTGACAATTCTCAGCCTTGTCTTTGGTAACTGTTATGGCTTTGAGGAGTGCAAGGTACCACAATGGGATCTGTCTGATGACTTTCTCAAGGCACTATTAGGGGTTATGGGTTATTTAGAAGAGGGTCACACAGGTACAGTACCATGCAAATCACATCACATCATGCATACATACTATCAGTATGATTTAATACTGTCAATGTTGGCCTTGATTACCTGGATGAGGTAGTGCTTGTCAGATTTCTCCACTGTAGAGTTGCTTTCCGCTCCTTTCCACCTTTGCATAACATGCTGTCTAGAAAAACATTCTTGAGAGTAGAGTATCCATATACATTATTTGGAATTCCGCTGCATAGAAAAATCTGTCCCTTCTGCACATTTATTTATCTATTCATTTAATTATTTATTTCTATCACTATGGGCTCATGGATATTTACTTTAAACTTTGGGTTATAACTCAACATTTCACTTACTTTGTTAATTCAAACTGTTCCAGCTTTGGCCATAGGGAGCATTTCCAGCTGGTTTCTGGGCTCCTCAGACAGACCCCATTGGTATTAGTTTTTGTTTTTAGCACTTTCTTACTTTTTGGCACCACAAAATGCTCCAGGTCCATCATGGATAGCTCCTCCCCGACTGTTCATGTGTTTTGTTTTGTTATTGTTGTTGTTGCTGTTGTTGTTTTTTAAAAGAGGAAAAAGGAAGTCTGTGGGCCTAAGAAAACTTTCATTTACCTTCTTCAGTTCTCATTAGTTCTGTACACACATACTTCTTAAAAATTGCTTCATAGAATTAGTTGTAATATCTACCACCAGCAAAATATCAAAATTAAGACATCAACTGAGTAAACTGCTTCATTTCCTTCATTTCTAAGATGTATGTTTGCATTGGTATCATCTTTCCTCCATATTTTAACATGCCTAGAATCAAAGTGTACATTTAATTCTGTGTTCTCTTTTTCCCTTCCCTGTCATTAACTTCATGCTACACCTACAACCAGTGGTGCCTTGCAAGTGGCGCCAATGAAGCAGTCAATGAACTTGCTTAACAGATATCATTTAAATATTTTCACTGATTTTTCCCATTGGACAAATATTTTGATGAAAGTGGCTTAATGGGTAGCATGTACACACAGACACTAAAAAAAGCCCAAGATTTTTAACTATTCGCAAACACATTTTAACTTTACCTCAAACAATAAATTCTCATAAGGTCCTAAATACAGATTCAAAAGGGCAGATGTTTAATAATTCTTTTCTGGGCTTACTGTGGGTCACTTTCCTAAGATCTCAGGGATCCATTATCATGGCTGAGTTGCCTAACAGTGATGCCGAAGCAGTGGAGAAGAGCTCCAGTCTGGCCGATGAGTAGTGGGTCAGCAGGCAGATGGGAAGGCCTCCCCGCTCCTCCCTTTCCACCAGGGTAGCTGAAGAACTGCAGAGTGGCAGAGCCAGCTCTCATGACGCCATGGCCAGGAACTACTCTCCATTAACAAACCACTGTTGCCTCGGCAGCATCATGCTTTATAGAGGGTTTTTTGGTTTTGTTTTGTTTTTAAATTTTGTTTTTTGTTTTAATGGAGAGAAAGCAATTCAAACACCCACAAAGAGTCACAAAGAAAATACCCAATCTTTTCATGGAAGTAGGAGAACCTACTTCCTGTTTTGCTCCTGTGTAAAATTACCAGGGTCCTTGTACCCTAAGCATCTCACCAGCACCCTGAAAGGATCGAAGAGCTGCTGCACTGGCTTTTTTCAGCAATCGTGTATCACATTTACCACATACAGACACTAAGCTAAGTGCTTTTACCCACACACTTCCATTTAATTCTCCTTACAATGCTGTGAGGTACATTTTGTGATCTCCACATTACAGATAAAGAAACCAGGCTTAGAGAGATTAACCTGCCCAGGATTCCTTGATAAGTTTGAAGCCAACTAGCAAGTGGAGCTCTGTCTGACCATTAGGGAAATGCAAAGCAAAACCATCATGAGAAAAAAAAAAACCTTGTTATGAGATATCATCTCACCCCATTCGGAAGGGCTATGATTAAAATAATAATAAATACTGCATGCAGAGAAAAGGGAACTCTCATAAGGTGTTAGTGACAATGTAAGTTAGTACAGTCGTTATGCAAAATAGGATGGAGACTCCTCAAAAAACTAGACATAGAACTATAATGTGATCCAGCAATTCCACTACTAGGTGCATATTCAAAGAAAATGAAATAAGTATGTTAAAGAGACAGTTGATGCCTAATAACAAACACATGGGATTAACCTAGGTGTCCACTGATGGATGAAAGGATAGAGAAAAAGTGAGATACACACATACCCTCCCTTCTACATGCTCCTGCCCATCCAATTCTTTCCCCTTCCCCCGCTTCCCTTCATGCCTCCTCCCTTATACTTTTTGTTTCTATATGAGATAAAATACGCAGTACTTGTCTTTCTGTATCTGACTTATTTCAACAATTTAATCCATTTTTCCTGCAAATGACAGGATTTCATTCTTCTTTATGGCTGAATTACTTCGTTGTGTATAATATATAAAAACTTTACTGGTAAATCTTCTTGTTGGATTTATATCTTATTCTTCAGTACCTCAAGGTATTTCTTTTACATTTAACCCTACATTTTAAACTTAACAGTACCATCCTATTTTTGTTTTGTTAGCATTCACTATTTCTTAATTTTTATTCTTTCAGTGTAGAGTTGGTACACATAAAACTCCTGAAGACAGCACATAATTTGATCATCTTTTTAATGGACATGAGAGTCACTGATTTTTATTAGACAAATTGAACCTAGTCACGTTTATTGTGTATGTTTATCTTATCCTTGCTGCTATATTATGTTTTGCTGTATTGTTTTCTTCTTGGTTTTCTCTTTTCTTGATTTTTTATGACTGACCATGCTGTATATGTATGCTTTAATATCTGACATTTAGAAATGTTACCTATACTTTTAGAAATGTTACGTATACTTTTTTCCTAGATATCGAATACATATGACCTTTCTTGGTGGACATTAGAAACTGTACAGTAGGATCCTAGTAACTGACAAGGTCTGTCCATTATTTTGGAAAGTGAGGATAGTCTTGTGTTAATGCTAATGATTACATATTGGGGATAACATTACTCAGGCATTATAAACTCTTCTGAAAAGAGTATGCTGCCTGGTCTCCCCCTCCCAGCCCTGCCATAAAGACAGCTCTCACCAATAATGTGGCTAAGTGTGCAGTAGAGGACAGCCAGGAACCCACTGGCTGGGACATAGCCAAAAACATCCTGGAGAATGTTTCTGCAAACTTCAGGCTCCGAGATGTGCAGGCACCATACAGATCTGTGGAAATATCTGCAGAAGGGATTCAATCACCTCACTCCCAGTAACTAAAAGTCATCATCATCTGAGGAATTTTGTTCTAGAATTGGGCATGACTGTAAGAATGTAAACATATCCTTTAGAGAGTTAAACAACTCAATTGAGACTGTTGCTAGACCTGCTGAGAGGCTAGAATTCTGAGTTTCCTACTAATGTCCAGCTAGGAAGAGTCAAGGAAAACCTATAGTCTTTTCTTTCCTAAAACTCAAATTGTCATTTTGTTTAAAGCACTGGTATCATTGCAAGGGGGAGGACTCTGGCATTAAAATACAAATATTGGTTGTATGGTTTTAAAAATATGTGCTTAAATGAAGGTTAACGTTTAAATTCTATATTTGATTTTTCTCAGAGAATCCTGGTGTGGTGGTGGGGAGGGAATAAGGATAAAGGTCTAACAACTGCTTAAACACCTGTTAGAAACTCAATTAATTTGCCTTAAATCTTGGTTAGGACCACAAAAATGTAGAAAATACCTTTAAAAGCTATTTCTATTTTAATATATTTTACAAAGCTGAGTTTACATTATTTTAAATAATTTTCATTAAAAATGAAGAGTAAGGTTCTAGGGTTTAGAGGGATTCAGTCAAACTAGTAAATAAGTAATAGAACTAAGACTGAACTTGAAGTTACTGACAAGAGGTCCAGTGTCACTTTCAGTACGCATCTCTTCTGGTCTCTGTACACACTGCAGGACTGCACAGGAAGAAACCCAGGTAAGGCATGCCCTTGACCAGTGTTTCACAATGTGGGTCAGACAGCCCAGCCAGATTCCACAGCAAGTATTTCTGCACTGTTTTGGAGGGAGAGGATTGAGAGTATTATGTCGTGCAAAGGCTTTCCTCACTATCAATCATGCAAATAGACCCCATCCACCACATTTCTGAGTCCTTGCAGCTGCTAACGGGAAGCTGAAAGGTCAAGAAAGTTCTCTCGTTGGTGCACTACACACTGGTACATTGTTTATGCTGCCATAATGTGATTTAAGTCAGAATTATTGAGCCCTTGGACCATCTGCCCTCTAAGCCAGAGCCCTACCTTTAGTGGGGTCATTCTTTTTCATACCACAGGGCCTGTTGCCAAGAACCAAACTAGCCCTTTTCAATATCACACAATTGAATTCCAAATCAGGTCCTTCATTCATCTTTATTGTTGATCAAAACATCGAAAGGAAATGGCTAGGAACACACAGGGAAGCCTTACCAATCATTGGGTGTGAGCTATAAGAAGGCTTATAAATACAGGACTCCAGAGGTAACAGAGAGACAGTAAGTACTAAAAACTGAGACGCCCCACACATTGGCCACTTCTTTCTTTCAGGTTGAATAGAAAACAGGTGAATACAAGGCAATACACACAATTCAAGTGTGCCACGAGTGTTGGGAAGGGTCTTGAATGGTAAGGTGGCCATTATTAAGCACATACATGGTTCTGATTCAGTGTTTTCTTCACACACACACGGATCATGGGACCAAGAGAACACCTAAGTGTCTACTTGCACAATCATCTTACTCAGGCACACCTATGTCTCTCTTGCATATTTAAGAGTAAGTACAATAGGGCCAAACTGGTGCATTCACAGCACTTCTAAAAGGAAGGATTTTGGAATCAAACTGCCTTGGTGCAAATAACAGACCAATTACTTACTATGTATTGCAAATTGCTTTATTATTTTTGAGCCACAGTCTTCCTATTTGTAATGTGGTTATAATTTTATGAATATTAAATGTTATGCTGCATTCAAAAAGTTTAACCAGTGTAGCGCAAAAATGGTAGCTACTGTTACCACTAGTAGACAGAGAATTTTATTCTCAGGGAATTCTAGATTAGAATTTCCCACAAGAAAAACAATTAATCAACCTAATATCTTTTCTGAGGATGCTCTGCATTTGGGAAATAAAGGACATTAAGAAATCAGGGGAAATGAAGCTGTAGGTCATCTGAGACAGGCACCAGCCAGCCAGGAAGTAGGAAAGAAAATCCATGAGGGTTTTGGAGCCTGGAGGTGAATGAAGCATTTTTGTTCCTAAATTTAGAAAAGTGGAAAGAATTTATGTCTGATCAAAGACAAGGAGGAAGATGGAATGTGAATCACATCTCCAGGCGAGGAAAGCTGCATGGCAAATGAGAAACAACACGAATGAGAGAGACAAAGACAGTTTACTTGCAGCCATGAGTGTAGGAAGAAGAGGCAGCTACACAGAATTTTGGAGAAGCTGTTCATGGGAAGTGTAAAACTCTTAAGCCATGCCTTTTGGAAAAATTTAGATGAAAGAGATGTGCTCCTCAAGACTTCTGTATCAGAATGTGTTTTCTTTGAAATTCTAGGCAGAATATGGCTATGTGGGGCCTCAGGACTTACTTAGGTTACAATTAGTGTGGGTCACATTCAGCTGAGCAACAGTGAACCAATCTCATGTGTTTATCATACTCCTTGGAGTATGATGTGAATTTTGAAGTGACTGCAGACAGGCTGAATTTCACGATTCTGCAAAGGAAGTAAATTTACAAAACAAACATCTGTCAAGAGTTTATTAATTAGTAACAGTTACAATGAATGGGAAACACTACATTTTGTGTATCAGTACCTATCATTTTCTTTGCTTTCAGTCAGCTTCTGGAAATAAAGCTGGTGCTCTGGGTGATGTACCATTGGATACCACCCAGTGAAAGGTACTGAAAGTAGTATAATATTTACCAGTTAACTTCCTGGGACAAACCTATACACGAAGACAACCAGCCACCTTGGTCTAATGACGTTAAGTGTGTTTACTGGGATGTGTCTCCAGAACATTGTGTGTAATATTACACTGTGTTCTGCTCCTCCCTGAGTTTCCTACAGAGAGTCCAATAAAGGCTCTGGCCTGGACACTCCCTGCCCTCCTACCCAGTTGATGTCTTTTCCTTGTGGCCCTGTGTGGTACCCCATGCCTCCTCGTCAGTAAGTATCATCAATTTTTCTTTCCTGAGCACCCCCTGCATCTCCTTTGACACTACATCTGACAAACCATCACATAAAAAAAAGTCAAACAATCTGAAGGCAACCAAGGAAATAGTGATGAATACATTCTGAACACATGGCATTCCTACCTCTCCCTGACTGTGAGGCTTACCTTCACTTATGTGCTCTGGACCAGGAGAGTCTGCCTCCACATGGTTTCTTCTGTCCTGACTTAGCTCGGAAACAGCTGGGGCAGTGACTTTAAAGTAAGTTATAAACCACGCTTCCCTCTGGGTAGCCTCCCAATTTCATTCTCCTTCAGCCAAGATGAAGAATTCAAGAGTAGTATTTGAGGCCTGTCCACATTGATAGTGATAAGCATCTCAGAGAGAGGTGCTCTGTCCCCTGGGGTGCCAGTCTTGGCCTTGGATCAGGACGTGCCCAGGTAGGGTCATGCCCCGGCACTCTACCACTGCACTGGTACAGTAAACTGTCCCTCTTCCTCTCCCAGTCTGTCTCCAAGGATAGAATGAGGTTTGGCACCTTATAGGTGTCTTCCCGGCAACAGAGAACAGAGGAACAACTCATTTTCAAAATCAACAGTCTGGTTCTCTAGTTATACCAGTGGTCTGCTCTGTGTACAAACCAAGTATAAGAGCTTCAAAATAAACAATGCTGATTCAGAGTCTAAACTAACCTGCCTAGTAATTTATAGTTCTTAAGGCAGACACTAGAATGTAATATTGTTTCCCAGACCTTCTACTTTTTCTGAAAGTTAAGGCCACCCTAACTACTCTTCTTAAAAACAATTAAGTCTTTTTAACTTTTCAGTTTCTTTTTTAGTATTAAACTTGAAAAGTATACCTTCTGATGATAATCTTTGTGTGTGTGTGTGTGTGTGTGCGCGCGCGCGCGCGCCTGGAATCGAACTCAGGACCTTAGGCTTGCCAGGCAGGCCGTTTTGCCTGCTGAGCTATATCCCTGGCCAATCTGATGATCATCTTAATACAGACAGAGGGGTACTGTATCTGAACAACACAGAAAGTCTTTGACAAACAGAAAGTACCCAGTCTACCTGGGCTGAAGGCTGTTGTTCTGGCCCCATACGCCCTACATCCCCAGTGTTCTGGCTCTTTTCAGAAGAGCAGGCAGTGAAGAGTGCCCAAGATGGTCTTCCACAGGCACCTGAGTGACCACCGCACAGCCTGGATGACACCATGTCAGGCTGATGTGTGCTGAAACAGCTTACAGACTGGCATCATCTGGGCGATGGAGTTGCTGCTATCCTTGACCCAGGCACACAGCTGTTGACCTACAGGGAGTTGGCTTTCCACATTGCTTGCTGGGCTGAAACTATCGTGAACAGGAAGAATAAAAAGATTTATATATCCAGCCTTTCAGAAGTGAGCTGCCACACCCTGACTTCCAGTCATCTGTTCATTAAACAAGAACACTCATCTGATTCCAATTGGAAGACTGATACCGTCGCTGCAGTTCAGCTGCTTCCAAAGCACCGGCCACCTCAAGCCCCAAGAGCCTAGTCTTCCTGTATGGGCTCAGGTTACTTTGTAAATGCTTTTAATAGCACAAACTATGGCATTATCCATTTACTTCAAATAATTATTACATTAAGCATTTATACGTATCAACGGTATTATTTTTTTAAAAGCCCAAAGTGCTTTTTCATGCACTAATTCATCATCACCAAGGATTCTACTTTAGAAGAGATAATGCTGAGTTACTGCCAAATGAAAAACAACACTCACACATCTCTCCAAGCAAACTATAAAGTCCAGAAGAGCTTGGTCTTGTCGTGCGTCACCTGGCTCCCACTTCAACAGACATCTGTTCACTGACTTAGCAGTGTCTGTCAGCTTTCTGTTATGTAACACATACCTGAGACGCTGAGTAAAGAGAAAGATTTATCCTGGTTCACAGGTTGGGAGGTTACAGCCCATAACAGGTCAGCCTCGCTTTGGTCTGCACTGAGGCCGCATGTCACAGGAGAGGGGGAACTCCTCACCCCGCAGTCAGGAAGTAACAGAAAGTGAGAAAGGGCACAGCGCACAAACCCCTTTGACAACATGTTTCACCATGACCTATGGGCCTCCCAGCCCCACTGCTCAAAGGTTCCACAGCCTCCCGACAGCACCACACCAAGCCAGGGACCACGCCTTTAACACATGGCCTTTGGAGTACATTCTAGATTCAAATCATAGCTCTGTCTGAAGCGTATCTTGAGTGGAAAAAAACTAGCAATGATATGGAACAAGGTCGTTTTTCATAGTAAAGATCTTACAAACACGAGCCAGGCGTGGTGGCAGATGCCTGTAATCCAGCACTCGGGGAGGGTGAGGCAGGAGGATTAAGAAACTGAGTCCAACCTGGTCAACTGAGCAACTCAGTTAGACTCTGCCCCAAAAAATAAAAAGGGCTGGGGTTGTAGCTCAGTGCAAAGGCCCTGGGTTCATTCTCCAGTACAGCAAAATCAAAGCAAAACAAAAACTAACAACCACCCATAATGATGTCTTATGGTAACTACAAGCTATATATAGCAATCAGCTGCATAAAACTACCACCATTTCCTTACCTCATTATTCTTTAGGCCAGGACTTTAGAAATGGCACCGTGGAGACAGGTGCTCCCTCTCCCATATCTGAGGTCTTAGCTGGGATTACTTGATGAACTGGGGTGTAAAACACAGGGGCTGAAAAACCCACCTGCAAAAAGCCTTCCTCATTCGTATGCATGGCACAAGGCAAACAAGACTAAAGAATGGGTTCTACTGAGACTGTTGGCCAGAGCTCTTACGTGAGGCCTTTCTGACAGGTAGCTGGACTTACAGGGTGGCTCAAATCTCCAAAAGAAATGCTACCTACGAACAAGGCAAGAGTACGACCTTCTAGGACCTATTCTTGGAAAGCACATAAGGTAGCTTCTGCCACATTTGATTGGTGAAAGTAATCACAACCCTCTCCCCGACCAGATTCAAGTGGAAAAGACTTAGATTCGCCTCCTACTGGGAAGAAAGGTAACATAACCTACAGTGAATCTTCGGTTTCCCGCTGCCTGGGATACCAACGTTCGGAACTTCAGCACTCACTGATAAGCGCAGGTGGCCCTGTTGATCATGAATGGCTTCAACAATACTTCTAGACAATCACTGCTGAACTGTGAGGGGGTCACAGTCCTAGGGCAACAGAATGCCTGGATAGGTATTAGGCAAACACTTGGAATAATGACAAAGGAAACAACTAGCAGAAAATCTGCTGTCATCTTGGCCCTTTAATTTTACTAAAACTATTGAGGGCAAAAAATAGTAAGGCTATACAGCAATTAGATATTCCAAGTTAAAGCATTTAAGGAGCTAAGAAACGTAGGGGAAATGACTTTATTTTATAACTATTTTGCTTCAGATAACAAACTCAGGCTCCTATCAGAACCACACAGGCAGAGGAGTAAAAGCAGGCTGGGGAAGACCAACGGAAAGACTGGGGACTGGGTTTACTAGAGATCATATGCCTTTGCCTTGAGGTATTTGTATTTAATGAGAAAAACTCACATTTTTCAAAATTGATCTTTAGATCCCAATTCAAGATTTCTAAAATTATTATTATTTATTTACTTTTTGTCTTTTTGAGACAGGGTCCTGCTATGCAGTTCAGGCTGGCCCTGAGCTCACTTTGTAGCCCAGGCTGGTCTCGAACTCACAACGATC
Organism: Cuniculus paca; assembly: GCA_004365215.1. Lineage (NCBI taxonomy): Eukaryota > Metazoa > Chordata > Mammalia > Rodentia > Cuniculidae > Cuniculus > Cuniculus paca. Next base: position 2,885 of record RJWT010024916.1, on the reverse strand, counting down.
CGCCTGTCTCAGCCTCCCGAGTGCTGGGATTGCATGCGTGTGCCACCACGCCCGGTTCCCAATTTTAAATTTTTGATTCAGAGTCATTAGTGGGTATTTCTAGACATATGGCATTTTGCCTTAAATCTATTGGTCTATTCTGCAGTCCTCTATAAGATCAAAAACCAAACATTCAACGTACAGTTCTGAAGCTAATAATAAATATGTATTGAGAATGTCTCCGTTCCAGGCACTGAGGTAAGCAATTGCCATTTGTATCAAATTTAGGGCTCAATAGTCCTCGGGGATGGGTATCCCTGGACCCATAAGGAAACTGAGCTTCCGGGAATAAAATTAACTGACAAAGGCCATATAGCCAAAAAAAAAAGGGTGGGGGTAGAAATTGGGTTTACAGAGTATATATCTGACCCAAACAACTATGCTCTGAACTACTGCATATTATAACATGGTGCTTTCAGTGAATGTGGCTCTGCTAAGGTGAGAGGCTAACAAGAAGGCAGCGTGCCTCTGCGGGCACTTCTCTAATCTAGGAGAGAAATGGAAGCTTACCTGAGACAGTCACCATGCAGGGCCAGGCTTGTTACCAGAACATGAAAGTCTGAGACTATAAGAAACCGTGTGGACTGACAATTTCTCTCCATAGCTGGACAGAGCTTTCAGGCCCACACCATTCGTCACCTGGAAGAACAGCATCCACCAGCAAAATGCTTGACACACATATAGCGAGAAAGTCCAAGATAAAGGACCACGAAAGGCAGGCGTTTCTGTGCTCGTCAACATCACCTGGCAAACATGATTTTCCTTTCAACCAATCTGTTTGGAAAAAGCCCCCTTTAAAAATCCTGCTGTTTTCTTTAAGAGAAAATTCAAATAGAGTTATTATACATCAAACATATGACAGAGGTAATTTTTAATCATTTAAATTATTTATTCTTCATTGTTTAATGCTTTATACCATTCCTCCATGCATAATTTATTATACCATTTATGTTTATTAAAAATTGATCACAGGGACATGCTCCCTCTATTCTCTGAGGCTACCGATATTTCTCTGTCAGGTCACTTGGGAATAGACAACAAAGTATTCCACTCAACTTCTTAATTCACTTTAACTGCTTGCACATTCCTTTCTTTTCCTAGGAGTCCTCCACTGCTGCAAAAGGACAAACATATGTAGTGGGATAACTGCTCATTTCCTTTTTCATATAATGAGAAAGCTTATCCAAAGTCGCTACTCACTGAGGCTTTTGAAAAAAAGGCTTATCTTACTTTTCTAATTTCTGGAATGCCATGTTGAAAAGAGGCACAAAGGAACAAGATTCTAGTTTTCCATGACAGAAGCCAGAGCTTGTGGAACCACAACTTTCTCTTTGTCTTTTCTATTCTTTATTTTCCTTAAGTGATTCCTTTGCCTTGCCTTTATTAAGTCTTCAGTCTTTTGTTAACTTTCTTCTGGCTCCTTTTTTTCCCCATTTATCTTCAATTTCTGTCTAAATTCTCTCACCATTGAACTTCTCAAGCCTGTGACCCAAGCTGCTGTCTTCAACCAAACGACTCAAAAGCCTGAGACTCTCTCCATTACCACAGCCTCCAACCCACTGCCCTGGACGCTGCTGCTCAGACCTCGCCAGTCCTCCGCGCTCTGGGGTCGAGGGGGAGGCAGAAAGGAACAAAGTGTGGGAGAGAGGTGTGGAAGGTATGCAGAGGTTAAGCAGCACCAAGAAGCTCACCACGTATTAGTGTGGAAAAGCTCTGCAGTGGACCGCTACACTCAGAGGCATCCAACCTGGTGGGTCTGAGCTGGCGCTTGTTTGTATATCGAGTCCACTGCCACAGGGGCCAGGAGGAGACCATCACTTGCTGTCAAAGCCAGAAACCTGAGGGTCTGCCTGCCTCTTCACTCTCACCTCTGTGACCAGTCAGCCTACCCTTGGAGACTCCACTGGAATGCATGGTCCGAGCTGCCTGCCGCAGCACCCTCCCTCACCTGGCTTCTTGCAGCAGTTTCCTGCAGGTCTCCAGGCCCAGCTCCCTCCATCCTGTCTGGCAGCCCGTGTGATCTCTGAAACACAGATCTACTTAAAATCCTGTTCACAACTGGAATCAAGTCCAGTGTTCTTAACATGCTTACCCAGTCCTCAATGTGCGCTGAGGCCCGCGCTCAATTCTCAAGCCTTTTATTTTGCAAACTATAGGTGTGATGACACTTCTCCTCCACCAAACATAATGTACACAATTCTCCTCAACAGCCACATGACGCTTCTTTCATTTTCATGAAAGGGTTATGTTTTCTCTTGTCTCTTGGCCTAAAAGCATGCTGTTCTTCTGCCAGCAACCTTCCTCGCCTACCTCCACCAGATGACCCCTCCGTCCTTCCACAAAGTCAGAGCCTGGGTTATGCGTCACTCCTAATATGCTTCTAGGACACCAAGCACACCTCCCATCGCAGATTCATGGTGCTGCGTAGTGATTTTCCGATCACTCAGCCATGCCCGCCCCCCAGGTTAGAAGGTCCATGTGGGGAAGGGTCAGGTGCCACTTGTTCACCATTGTAGGTTCAATGACTGACTTAAGACATGCTCTCAATAACCAGTTGATTAAAGAATGACTCTTTGTTCCACTGGCAGCCTCCAGTGAACTGAGTCTTCTGGTATTCACATTGTGTGTGGTTCCCTCCCCTTAAATTCGGACTGTACACGAGGCTTGCTTTAACCACTAGCAGGCACAGATGGGACACCTGCTACTTCTGCTCTTATGATCCTGACTCTACCTGGAAAAACAAAGAAGCCATCCCTGCTTCCCAACAGAGTCCTGCCTGAATAACCTCCCGCCTGAATAACCAGATTAATGCTTGGCAAGTACAGCACAAGGACTGCCTGGCTGAA
>RJWT010024915.1:0-16309 GCA_004365215.1 Cuniculus paca | reverse complement strand
AACAACTCTGAGATTTCATCTCACTCCAGAAAGAATGGCCAAGATCAAGAAAACCACCAACAATAAATGCTGGAGAGGCTGTGGGGAAAAAGGAACCCTTCTCCACTGTTGGTGGGAGTGCAGACTGGTGCAACCACTGTGGAGGTCAGTCTGGAGGTTTCTCAAAAAGCTAGGACTGGAAGTCCCATTTGACCCAGCTGTTCTGCTGCTGGGCATATTCCCAGAAGAAATGAAATCATCTTACCACAGTGATATATGTGCACCCATGTTTATAGCAGCACAATTCGTAATAGCCAAATCTTGGAAACAACCCAAATGCCCATCAATTGAAGAATGGATAAAGAAGATGTGGTACTTTTATACAATGGAGTACTATTCAGCTATAAAAAATGATCACATGGAGGCTTTTATAGGTAAATGGATGTGACTTGAGACCATACTCATAAGTGAAATAAACCAAACCCACACGTGTAAACACCACATTGTCTCCCTAGTATAAGAAACTGAAAGACTCAATAAGATAGAAAATTCCTGATAAATATGGGGAAAAGGTTCTGAAGTCCAATGGTGCTTTTATTCTTTGATTTGATTGGTTTAAGTCCCTTTCCTACAATTTGATTGCAAGATGTGAGAAAATAGGAGCAGCTCTTTTGAAAAGTGGGACACTACGGTAGCCATCGCTGGTTTCTTGTTGGCCAACGTGATTGCCTGTAGTGCTCTTTTGTTTTATTTGGTTATGTATTGCTTTGTTTTGTTTGAGTTTATTGTCTGTAAATATATGAACAACCATTTTGAGGAAAGCAAGAGACACTGGGGTAACCATAGTTAACCTCCTGTTGTTGTGTTTTGAAAACCTGTGTAGCTTTCTGTGTTCTGTTTTGAAATGCTGTATTGTGTTTGACTCTATTCTGTTTTCCCTTTTTTTTGGTTGGTTTGTTTTTGTTCTGTTTTGTTCTATTCTATTTAAAAAAAAAAGAGACAGGGTTTAACTTGCTCAGGAATTATTGAAGTTGTCATGATATAACTTGGACAAGAATGAAACCAGCAGATATTAATGGAAGTAGGCCAGATAGAGAGATACTGTTCTTCAAGGATAAAGACAACAAGAAGTGCTGATGGCTTGGGTATGGGTTTGGGATGCGGGAGAGGGAGGTGTAAGGATGATGCCTAGGGGTGGGTAGGTCCACAGATCATTGACCAGGAGAGGGAAGGGTGGGAGGCAAACTTCATTTGGGAGAAAGTAGAAAAGCATTTGGAGAGGAATTTGGCACATTGGAAAAGAATTTTTCCCATGGATGAGTGGATATGAACATCTAAAGCTATGAGGGAAGACGTGGGTTTGAGAGTCATTGTGAGTCATTGTGTATAGACGGAAGTTAAAGGTATGAGACCAAATAAGATAATCAGAAAGAGAGAAAGATGGTTGGCTCTTAAACTGGGAGAAACTTCAGTATTTATGCACTGAGGAGAGAAAATTAAGTCTGTGAAGGAGATGGAGAAGAAGCAGCCAGGATGGATTCTACGGAGTTGGAACAATAAAAGAGCAAATGATGATGAATTACAGGATATGTATGGGGTAGGGTGGAGGGTGTTTCCTCTATTATGTACAAACAAAAATTAGTATTTTCTTATTTCTGCACTAATCCATGTTTGCCTGGTCCCTTCTTGGAGTCTCCTCTGATGAGCAGAGATCTCCATTTCATAAGCAATTTCTCAGTGTTTAAACCATAAGATATATATTTATTTTTCTCTTTAACAAATATCACAAATATGCTTGTAACACCAGAGTTATTGGAAGCATTATTATAGAATTAGCTTAACTCTCTCTTGCTGTTCTTTTTAGTAGATCTTTTGTACTTTAAGGCATATAAATAATACCCTCTGGGATGGCTGTGGTCCAAGTTACCTGCCCCCAAGTCCTTATTTTTCTAGCAGCTATACTGGACGTTGTTTTTAACTGCTCCTTGGCTATAAGTCATAACGCTGAGGCTCAATCCTCAAAATAAAAAAAGTTCAAAATACTTTAAATCTCTTCATATTAGAATTTTATAATTTCTTGTTTCCAGGCATCCTAGAAGCTAAAAGTAATAATGCAGAGGATTTTTGTTCTTCTCCCTCAAAATGTCCTTCGCATTTCAAGCAGCAATAGCCATGGCATAACTCACCTCTGAGAGCCGTTTGCTTTTTGCCAATGCAGTGGGATTTCTGAGGCTGAACACAACATTGGGGGTGGGGTGGGAGGATCAGGAATCGAATGCAGGACCTAATTTTTGCCGGGTGGGTGCTGCCCCACTGAGCTCCAGCCCCTGAAGGCAGCATCTAAAAAAATAACTTAGTGATTTTTATCATGCAGGGCACACACACTGGGACGGTGAATTTCATGTCAACTTGCCTGTGCTAACCCCAGGCCAGATAGTTTGGTAAAACATTTTGTGCTGTGTGTGAGGGCATTTCCAAGCAGAGGTCAGCATTTGAGTCAGTTGAGGAGGAACTATCACCCTCACCAGTGCTGATGAGCATCCTTAAAGGCCTCAATGGAACAGAATGGCAGAGAGAGGGAGAATTTGTTCTGCCACCGAGGCATCCATCTTCTCCTGCCCTTGAGTGTTGGTACTCCTGGTCCTTGGCCTCCTTGGACTAGGACTTACACTGCGGCCTGAAATGGTTCTCATGTCTTTGGATTTGGACTGGAACTATACCTCTGCTTATCCTGAGCTTTGCTTGGAAGACCGATTGTGGAACCTCTGGGTCTCTGCTAACACATCAGCCGATCCCTTGTAATAAATCTATTTCTCCATATCTGTATCTACCCCACCAGCTTGTTTCTTTGAAGAACCATGACCAATATAGGCAGAAGGTTCTTGGCCATAACCCCTGTTATGCAACTTACAGCCAATCTCATATTTTTCTTTTATTTATTTATTTTTTTCGGCACCAGGGAATGAACTCACAACCTTGTGCTTGCCAGGCAAGCCCTTAGGCCGCTGAGCCAAATCCCCAGCCCCCCAATCTCATATTTTTAAATCTCTGATTTTGACTGCTTTATAATGACTTAGAATTCCATAGTGATCCAATGTATCATTTAAATATCACAAATTCTCTATTAATAAACACTACTTACAAAGTTTCTTTTTTTCCCCACTCTATTTTAATGTTGAACCCCAGTGTTCTGCTTGTACTTTTTGTAGAATGTTTTTAGAAGAGAAGTTTTGGTTTGTGTTTCAAGCGTTTGATCACAGATGGACCAAAATTTAATGAACATGGTCAGTGCTATTTTTGATAAATTCTGAGAACTTTCTTACAAATAAAAAATAATTGGGAGGGGTAGAAAGTTGAGAATGATAATTTAAAATGTAAATAAAATAAAATGATAGGGCTTTTGTCATTGTATATTTTAAACAATTTTTCTTGATCATATAAAACAAACAAAAAATTTTTCACCTAATTTTCTCTACATGATAACACAATTTTGTCATTCTGGCTAAAATTTATATGATTTTTTCTCCACTAGAAATAAGTGATTAATCTCTTTTTCACGTGTTCATTTCTTGAACCTTTAACATTGGCATTCATACAGGTTCTGTGAGCAGAACATAGTGAGAAAGGTCAGAATTATATCTGGGTGGGGAAATTATGCTGGAGAGAACAGCAGCATATAATGACAGAAAGAAGACATAGCATAGTCCCTCAGAAAGTTGGGGATTTAATATGTGTAAGTTTCCTTAGTAGAATAGAACTAAGTGATAGTATACAGTTGCAAAGGTATTATCCATCTAAAAACCATGGTAGTCATAAGACTTTCGCTTTCCTTTATGATAAGATTAATTCTCATGGGTTATATCCATTTTCTATTGTTGTTGTAACTAGTTTCACAACCTTAGTTGTTTAAATGATGTAAATATATTATCATAGAATTGATCCGTAGTCTAGTGTGGCTCTCTCTGGGCTGTATTTCTTCTGGAGGAATTAGGAGAGGGCCATTTCCTTGCCTTTTTCAGGTTCTAGGAACCACCTTTCATTCTGCAGTTTCTGCCACTTTCCTTTACCTGCCTTTTGGGGGGTGGGTGTTGGGAAGTTAACGTGCGCTTTCCAGGAAACAAAAGCATAAGAAGCGAAGAACGAAATCATTTATAGTCAAAAGCAATGAAGTTGGATGTGTCGTCCTAGTGCATATGTGTACATACACAACATTTCATTTCATGTGACTAAGATCATACAGTTGATGTCATGCTTTTTTCAGACCACAAATATTCACCAATTCAAAATCTCAAAGCCTTAAGGTTTAGATAACCAAGAATATACTACACTCAAAGACGACAATGTTTCATCTCTCTCTGTCTGCTACCCAAATCTTACCTTTCTTAAAAGTTTTTCTAATAACTCAGGTGATTAGGATGGGCCTACCTGTGTAATCCAAGATATTCTCCTTGTCTTAATTACTCTTGGGAAGTTCTCTTTGCAAGCTATAGGAACATACTGACAGGTTCTAAGGATTAATGTATGAAAGTATTTGAGAGGGCATTGCTTTGCCTGCCATATGGGTAAAATCCTTGACCATTTATGGAATAAAACAAGGGCAGAGAAAGAGTGAATTACCAGGCATGCTTTGGAGCAGGTCTTTTGATATAATCATCAATAAAAGAATCTACAAGTAAAAAGAAAATTATCAACAGCAAGAAAAGTAGGTATTACGACAATACTTCTACTTACCACATGTCCCACTTTGCATACAGAGTAACCCTCTTTGTTCATTCACTATTTAAATAAACTAATTACATTAATGGGCCTGTTCTGTCATCTGTTTCTCAATCTGGGTAGCAGATGGAACTCCATGTTTTAGTACTTGAAGTTCTACAGCAAACAATTAAGTTGAATTATTCAGTAAAAAGAACTAAGTTAATAGTTTTTAAACCTAGAGTTTCTTAGCTAGGGTATAACTATGCTCCATGAGAGAATAACCATAACTAAATGCCAAATCAACTATAAGCTCATTTTTTATGTTCTCAGAAAAATGTCTTTGACATAAATTGATAAAGTTATCCTATATATCACACATGATAAATATATATTACATATGATGTATCTAAAAAAGGAAGGACAAATTTTAGTTCTAAGTTTTAAATTAGCAAAATAAAAATTTCCAGTTGTCAGAAAACATGATGGATAAGGAAAATGGCAGATTATAGTTAAAAAATTTTTAATGCATTGCTGGGTCATATTCTTCAAATTTAGTTAATTAAATGTAACTTCTTACAGAATCCTTTAAAAATGTATTTTTCTTGCTAAAATTGATTTTAATAAATGAGCTCAAAAAAGTATTCACATTAATCTAAAAGATGTGTGTAGTTGGATTTGGTGGTCATAAAATTAATTATACTTAGAAATTTAGATGGCAAGCTATAAAATCAACCTCCGCTGAATAAAGTAGAGATTCAGACAGGGTAAGAAGGCAATTTTTAAGTCATGGGAAATTAATTCTTCAATTTCAAATTTACAGAAAATTTGAAAAATCCCCACCTACTGATTTCTATAAAAGTAATACATGATTTTTGTGTACAATGAATACATGAGTTTTGCAATAACACTATTTGGTTTATTTCTAAAGTTACATACATGAATATAAATTAACACCATATTTACTTACATAATTATTTCAGCCTTCTTGACCACACTCTTGAGTCTAGGCTGAAAAGCAGAAGATTGAAGGAAGGAGAGGGAATTAATGCTTCTTAAAACACAATTCTGCCGGCTTAGACCACCCGTGTAACATGCATAACTGTCCTCTCGGGCAGCTGGAACCACTGGTGGTTAGCTATTTAGCATCAGATTATGGAGTTCAAATCAGAGCCTCCTGGCAAAGACACACACAGATTATGGCCCCGTCGTGAATGTGTACATTGCTGCCTGCTTCATACACATTACCACAACTTTCTGAGTTAGTTATTATCTGAGAAAGAAAAGTGAGACCTAGGGACGTAGAGTAGCTCAGAATCTAATCACTGCGGCTCAGCTTGAGCACTTCTAGGCTTCCCTCTGGAGCTTCCTTCACCTGATTTTGTTTTGTTTTGGTGTTTTTTTTCTTCATTTTCTCAAACCGAATATATTGGAGTTAAAAAAGTAAAAGCAAGGTGATCCCTTAAAACCTTTGGCACTGCCATGTTTATAGGATTTCCTAAAACAGCATGGGGCCCACAGATCAGAAATTCCCTCAAGTCACTGAGCCTTGCTTGTCCTCCCAGCTGTGTGATTCATTTCCCCTCCTCACCTCCATGCTCAGTGCTAGGTTATCCATCTCTTCTGGGAACACAGCACGTGGAACATGCCAGGCCTGCTGCAAGGAAATGGGGCATGTTTACACCTCTCTTGCCAACCTACGTGAGATTTCTCTGAGGACTCTGGCTTACCTTTCCACTCCTTTCCCCCTAGACTCATGGAAGGTCAGTGGGATAGGTGTGGGTCCAGAAGTATATTTCCTGATTTTGAAAGAACTTCTTCAATAACACTGACCAGGGGAAACATGAGAACAGGAGAAATTACGGCACAGGTTACTGACAAAGAAAGTGTTATGTCTTGATGAATAACAAAGGTAGCAATATGCAGAAAATGTTCGATACAAATGATTAGTAATAATCTCCATGGTTTTTATTTGAAAAAAACAATAACACGATAATTGTGTTCACAGTGTATTTATTATAGTTATTCATGAATTATCCTCAACAATAGTATAACATTTCAAAAAACAAAAAACAAAACCAAAAACCAACCCTGTAAGGGATATTTAAAATGCACACTGGTATTACTGTGATAGTCACTGCCATGTTGTAATAGCTGACAATAGACAAGTGGTTCAAATGCCTGATTCCTGATGTGACTTCTCAGCTTTTCAGAGTGTTTATAATTACATTGTGTATCAGTCAGTGTTGACTAGAGAAACAGTTATAACACAAGCTATGCAAATGTTTAAGAATTTACAAGATTGGCTTACATTGGCCACCCACAGAGTTGGATGAGAAAGTGTGCAGAAGGTCTGTTTGTACACTGGAGACTGAAGGATCCTGTTGAAGGTCTGGAGCTCACTGCAGTGTCCTGTGTGAGTCTGTATCAGGAGGCCAATGGGTCTGTGATGGCAGCCTGAGGAGTCTACACTGGAAGGCTGAAGGATCTGCACCAGAAGTCGAAGAGACTGTGCTGGAAGCCAGGACATCCAAGGGGAGGGTGAAGATTGGAGCTCCTAGGAAGAAAGAGAAGCAGATCCATCTTTCCTCATTTCCCTTTTATACTATCCAGGTGACGAGCTGCCTTAGGGTGGATCTTCCACACCATGTGTGGAATGGCTGAGCTAATTTAGTTACAGTTCTCTTACTCAAACTGACGCACTCCATCAGCCATCATGTATTGTGTATTATAATGATTATAAAGATTTTATGATTTATAGTTATTGTATTAAGGGAAAAATTTATGGCAGTATTTTAAAAATAAAATTGAAGTTAGGGATGTCATAATTTTGTAACTCTGAAAATACACGAAAATTCTAGAATAAAATCCTAACAAAATTTTAACAGTATTTGCCTGTCCAGTTCTGATTTAATGCATATTTTTGTTTTCTGCATCATTATAGTTAGACAACAAAAATTCTCTGTCTCTGACAAATCAAGATAAGGGACATCAGAAATCATGTAAATCACATTTTAGACATAAAGAATGCTATAATTTACTTGTGGATACAAATATACAAGTTGATTAAATAATCAACATCAAATATGTATAATATCTTATTGCATTTGTTATGGTCTTCATTTTTATTATCAATACTAAAAAGAAAAAAAAAACCTAGACACATCATCTAGAAATTTGAGCATTACCTAGCAAATATTAGTTAATTAATATGAAAATTATTAAAGAACTAGATTTGACTATTGTGTTAGTCATTTTTCTGTTGCTGGAATGAAATAACCCAATATCCACTACTTAAAGGAGGAAAGGTTTATTTTGGCTGTCAGATTCAGAGCACTCAGTCTATGATAGGCTGGATCCAAGGCAGAAATAGTATGATGGAAGGACCTGGTGGAGGAAAGCTGCAGAACCCATAAAGCTGTAAGCAGAGAGAAAGAAGGAAGTCAGGGATGTGAATAAATCCTTCGGGTCATTCCCCAGTGGCCCAACTCCTAGGCTCCAATCCCTAACAACATATTTAGCCAAGAACTCATCAATGGATTAATCAGTTGATGAGTGTAACACCCCAATATCCTAACCACCTTCCAAAAGCCCCACCTGTGAGCATAATATTAGCCTGGTAGGGAATATTTTAGATTGTAACAGGTATCCACATCAACAAGTAATGACTTAGATTATGTATGTTCATAAAAATAATTTTAAATTAAATTTTCTTAAATTTAAATTTTTAGTGTTGAGTGTTTATAAGATTTGCATTCACAACAAAATTGAATAGAAAGTTCAGAATGTTCCCACGGTCCCACATCCCCTCTGTTCCCGTGCAGTAAAACTTCCCCAGCTAACAGTATCTCGTGCCAGAGTGATGCACTGGTTACAGTTGAGAAACCTACGTTGACACATCCTCATCATAGAAAGGCCATAGGTCCAGTAGAATTCTCTTGTGATGTTGCATATTTCAGGGGCTTTAACAAATGTATGATTTTGTATCTGCCACTATGATATCATACCGAATAACTTTACTGCTCTAAAAATCCTCTGTGCATTGCCTACTCTTCTCTTTCTCCCTCTAATCCTAACAACTACTGTTCTTTATAGGGTCCACATAGTTTTATCTTTTTCAGAGTGTCACAAGTTAAATAACATGAGATGTAGCTCTGATACATTGGCTACTCTTACTTAAGCTGGTTTTATGTTATTTTATGACTGCCAACTCACTTCTTTTTAGCACTGGATAATCTGCCACTGTCTGAATGCATCATGTTTATTTATCCACTCACCTACTGAAGGACTTCTTGGTTGCTTTTAGGTTTTGGTATTTATGAATAAAGCTGTCATAAACATTCGTGTAAAAGTTTTCTTGCAGATATAAATTTTCATTGAAATTATTTTTAATGTCCTCAAGAATTTAAATAACATTAGTCACGAAGATATATTTGCAGAAAAAATACTTCATCAGTGATAATTTTGTATGGTTCCTGTGTCTATTTGTGTGTTTTTGAACCTTTGATTTCTACAAGAATGAATATAAAATAAACAATTACAATGATATTAGGTTATGTTATTAGTGTGTTTTTCTTAAAATCACCCTTCTAAAATTATGTAATAAAGAAGAAATGAAATAAAAGTATAATGAACATTTACCATGATTCTGCAATAATATTTCTAATAATTTTAATAAGAATTTTATTCAAGAATAAAACTGAAGGAACAGATTCAAAAATTAATAATTACTATGAGTTTATAAAATGTTCTGCTCTGTTGTCTCTTATTGTCTCTTATTCTGTTGTCCCTTATGTTCTGTGATGGAAAGGAAAAATTACTGTTTCAGCTTGAGTCTTTTTTGGTGACTAGATTTTGGTAAAGGATTATTCATAAAATTGTCCTATTCTTGAAACATAAGCACATACCTGATCAGTTATAAGTCATTACAGCCTGGGAGATTGATTGATAGTGCCCAAAGTCACAAGAGACTGACATAAATTTTAATGCCCACTCACTAACTTATAGTGTGAGCTACATTTAATACAATAACTGAATCAGTTAGTTGTACAAAGCACTCCCTTTGGGTGAATAGATATACTCTGGTGGCCAAATTATAGATAGGAAACTTCCTTGGAGGCTATGAAATTAGAGGAATGGGAATTTAATATTAACAGATATTTCTTTCCGGGTAAGTTAGCCTGCTAGTATATCATTTGACCCTCCAGGGATTCTTCTATTATAGTAACCAAACATGCAGCCTAGAACTCTCCTTATAAAATCACCCTACTATTCCTTTATCTAGATTGATTCAGAAGACTGGAACTTAAGTTACAAACTCTTCATTCATGAAATGTTGGTTTCAGTTTCCAAGATAATGGTATATTTCTGATTAATGTTATATTTCACCATAGATTACCTTTTCTGTTGAAAGACATCATCTTTAAAAAATAAACTAGTTAAAATAATATAAATTACAAAGCAATTCAGCTACTGTGTGTTGACTCTTTCCTCATTCAATGTAAATATCAGTACACTTTAAGATTGTTTTTTATTCTTTCTGCTTATTCTTTATACGTTCAATGATAAGCCATTTAAGATCAACATTTAAATTTTATATTTATTTGATAACTTACAAATATTAATACTTCAGCATTTTTGCTATCCTCTTTAACATATGTTACACCTGTTTCTTTCACAAACAATAAATTCTTACTCATGGTTTGTTCTCTGAAGTTCTTTCACAATTCAGTTTATGGGCTGAATGTTAGAAACTTTCATTCAATTTTGTATCCCACAAATCATCATTGGAAAATAGAGAAAAATAGCATGCTGAAGGAATCATTTCTTTTTGTTATCATCTCTGTCATGTTATTTTCATAAAGAATGCTAGCTATGAATTAAAATGTTAACACATTGATTGAAGAAATGATATAATTCTAAGAAAATAGAAACAATGAATTCAGTACTCAAATTCAATTTTTCACCAAAAATGTTTAAGTTCAGTGTGTTACTCGTGTGCCTATAATTTCAGAATTATACCAAAACCATAAGCATTTTTTAAAAATCCTGAAGATCTAGCTTGCATACTATTGTGATGGATCTTGCCAAATACTTTATTTTGGGGTGATATGTGGCAGTAGTGATGATCAGAATCTTTTACTTATGTCTGTTAACTAAGTTTATTTGGTCCATACCAATCTATATTGGAACATGTACACTTTGCTTGCTTTAAATAGCAAACTTGCAGTGGTATCTTTTGAGAAAATACAAGAGATGCTTATACATTATGTTACATTGAAGATATTTATGTTAACAGAATCTATTAAACAAATGAAAATTTTACCATGAATACAGCATATCATAAAGAAATAGACAATAGGGAAATTGTTGAAAGTTTTTGGAAAGAAATAAATAGTCTGGAGAAGGTATACTATTTGGTGCACACAGTAATCATTTGAAAGGTTACAAGTAAATTTCAGATGGTGAAATATATATATCTCACATCATACCCTGTTTCTTCAGGTGGCTTCTATGATACTTTGGAACATGTTCTGACTTTTACAAATATTAACCAGAAATGGACAGAATTCTTTTCAGTGGAAAACTCTGATAGCCTACTAAAGTTACAGTCAATTTTATGTCATGATGTGCCCTGATGCTAGGATATTTTTCAGTTGTCCTCAAAGTGTGACATTAAGGGGAGAAGGTAATCTATTGCCAATGTGTGATTCCCATTGCTTCAGTACTGGATTCATGACTGCATGTTCCTGAAGACTGGGAATTGTTCTTATGCAGAGGCACTGTTGGCTTCTATGTTTTTCATTGAGGTTTTACTTTGTTTTTCTGCTTCTGTGGATTTAAGATACATCTCTGTGGTTCAGTTACAGAGCACAATACTACTACTTATATCAAACCACCCATTACTTTGTATGCTGAAGTGTAAAATAACTTTCATTATGAATTATAACAAGTCCTACCTAACCTCCAACTGATCCTGCAAAAAAGAAAATAATTAGTTCCTTTAATTTAGGGTGTTAAATACTGCATTTAGGAAAGACGTTGTAATGAAGTGATAACTGATCATTAAAGAGTTATGACAACTGGATTCTGCCTGAATTGCTAAAAACACCAGATAAATGTTAGTAGTCTCAAATTGATGTTTAAATTAGATGTATAAACATCCCTATTAACCTTCAGTTAGTGCTCCTGGTTTCATGCTGAGAACATCTCAAATAGCCCTCTGTTCTTAGTGACAATGTGTAGAAACAAATAGAATCGTGGTTGTTTTTTTTAAGAGAAAAATATCTCTCAATGATTGCACATAATTTCCAATAGACTGTAAATATAAATTATGGTACTGGTGTTTGGTTGAGCAGAGGTACTAAAATACAATGGAACTTACATAAAATTTAAACATAGGCCTTTTACAAATGAGAAGGCTATCAATAGATGGAGGAGGGGTTCAGGGAGGAGGGAGACAGGGAAGTAAAGAGATAAAGTATGTTATATCCATGTATCAACTCCCTATAATGAATGGAATTGCTATGTACTACAAACATGTGCTATTAAGAATTTCAAAAATTAAGACAAAATCAAAAAAATTATTGAAACATGAATATAAGTCAGAGATATAACTTGAGACTG
This sequence comes from Cuniculus paca, assembly GCA_004365215.1. NCBI lineage: Eukaryota > Metazoa > Chordata > Mammalia > Rodentia > Cuniculidae > Cuniculus > Cuniculus paca. Next base: position 4,009 of record RJWT010024915.1, on the reverse strand, counting down.
ATAAGGTTATGTTTATAAGAGGGAAAAGGGATTCAATAAACATTGACAAAAATGTATTAAGCCATTCAAAATATGAATATATGGAAACTTCTTCGACATAGTTAACATGTATTCCAATGTAATGTGTGATTATACACAGCTAAAAACATTTCTATTTGTATAAAATGCAAATGATATTTGTAATGGTTATTTTGGCACAATAATATTTTAACATTTTGGGTAGTTTGACAAATGCAATGTCAGTAATTCAAATACCAAAATATCAGTAATTCAGAGTAATCAGTTGACAGTTTTAATAAAAGGCTTCAGACCTGGTGGTGTAGCTCTGTAGTGCAGTATGCACTTAGCATGCATGAGGACCTAGGTTTGATCCCTGGAATAAAACAAAAAATAGTTCATAAAATAGATAAATTCAAGACAAATAATTGTAAAAAGCAAACAAATGCCTTACTGAGAAGAATCAGAAGTTACAATAAAAATATAAACTCATCATGGCAGCAAATATATTTAGTATCTAAGACATGATCAGCAAAGGAATGGCATTTCTAATTAAACATTACTGAGATAATAAAGATCAAATATGAATTAGCAACATACATCTAGTGGGAAAACTAAAGTTTATAAGCATTTCGTTGCACCCAAAATAGGTCCTTAAAATATTGTTTTTACCTAAGAAAAGACATGAATTACTGCAACAGAGTAAATGACCATTGAATAAGCACTTAGAATGTAGTCCTGCTCCCTAAAAACAGAGTGGACAGATTTAGTGAGGTGTACATTTTATGTAGTTTACTACGATCATTTTTTAAAATTCCAAAAAGTAAATACATGAGTAAATAAGAAAAAACTAAAAGAATAAAATTGAGTACTTGTTAGCGCTTAGGAGAAAAATTGTAAATTTGAAAGTGCTAGGAGATATCAAAAAGAAAGAAAACCAACAAATTTAATTATATAATCAGTAAACAAAAATTTAAACAGGGAAAGATCAAAGTACCTATGAAAGCAGAGGTAAAATAAATACAAATTTAAAAAATAGGAAAGAGTAAAATGATCCTTCTGATGAGGTTTCCACAAAGCCACTAGACACATATATTTCTGCACTGGACCACATAAAACTAAGTTTAGAGATTGTCAGTATTCACAGAAGTGCTCATAGTTTTTGATCCTATAATCCTATTCTGGATTAAGATGTAACCTGAATGAGGCTAAAGTCAGAATAATTATTCAAAGCAGTAAGTACTCAGAACAGGGGCATTTATTGTAGCAAAGAAAATGGAAGTGAATTAAACTAAATAATATGTGAAGAATATATGAAATAATACATGAAGTAAATATATACTAAATAGTGAATAATATGGATGACATATACTTCATATATTATTGTAATGCCAAAGGAATATTTTATAGACAGCAACAATGGTACAGAAGGAGTAATATGGAAATACCTTGAAGAAATAACTTAAGAATTTCTAAAATTGTAAAAAAATATACAGAAAGATGATTAGATATGTCAGATAGTGAATTTGAAAGTAATTTTTTTAGACTTTGATTTCTTAATATACAAAGAATGAACTGAAAATTAAACTGAATAGCAGAATACTTTCTATAATGACCATATCCACCAGGTATAAAAATATGAGACTGAGAGAAGAAAATAAAAAATTATGCCAGCAAAGCTTTTCATTCAATTTAGGCAGAATTTCTCTGTGGGAGATCCCCAGATACATGGAAAAGCCTTGTAAGACCATGCAAGTCATTCGCTCCATGACTAGCAAGAACATGGGTGAGAAAGATGATCTGGTTCAATTGTATTACAGAAAAGTTATTAAATCTTCAGGGATTTCCTGTCCAGTCTAGAATTCAGATTACAGAATTATGATCTGATCTCAGTAGCCTTAATGGTCTCCCCCTGCTCCACATTTGCTAAAATGTAATCAACCAAATAGGTCTGTGGTGATTAGTTACCAAATAGCAAAGCAAAGGCCATTGTCTATCTTCATTTCTGCTTGAGGGCCAATATTTATAAAATGATATGTATATGCATGACCCTTCTCACACATCCTTTTTATTTATGGCGGTCGTCAGCCTCTGCAGGAGGATTTGACTCTCAGTTTAAAATGCAAAATGATGTGTACAAGACTCCTTTGGATGTTCTTCCTGCACTTAGAATTGCAAAGAAAAGCCCTGGTCAGGAAAAGTCCTTGATCCAATAAAGGAACTTGAGGGAGAAGGACAGGAAGAGGGGTGTAGCACTACTTTTTCAAAACTTTTCAACCTAATCTAAGTGCTCTCATCTCACATTGCGCTCAGGTAGAATGCTTCTCAGCCCTGGCTGGATATTAGCACCCACTCAGACTGCTGAAGAAACAATCTTTATAACTGGAGCACAACACAGACCCATTAAAATAGAATCTCTGGGGGTGGAGCCCAAGCATCATTCTTTTTAAATCTCTACAAGTGATACTGGTATGCTGCTAATGTTGAGAATTGGTGCCTTAATAAAATATCCATGGCCAATGAAAGTTATCTCATAAAGTAGGGGTTGCTTACACTATGATTGAAGAGAATTACTGCTTAAACTAAGGGTGTCATACTCTTAATAAATCTGTGATGTCTTGATAACCAATGCCAGTGGGGAAGATGGTCAGGGTTTTATTTTATTTTATTTTTCCATTATGGTGTTCATAGTGGTTTTCATTCAAAACAAATGCTTTGGTTACATATAAAACGTATAGGGAATAGTTGGTACTTTAGAAGTTTCCTTCTTTCTTAAAATCCATAACTACTTGGGTCTGTCCTTTAGTCTCTTGATTTCAATAAGGGTTTCAAGTGTAGTAAGATGACTCTTATGAGTCAAGAGTATTTTGTTCAGGCACTGATTTTACCTCATGAAATCTTCAGCACTAGTTTAATAATAACAAAATAGGAAGGCTACATTAATGTACCACTCTCTACCTTTACTCTGTGATCATCACACGCAAATGCAGACTCTATCGCCATATTTGCTGGTGTTTCAGAATGAAAACAGAGATTCAGATTTGTGTGTAACAGTCAGTTATTAAATATTGATAATTCAAAATTTTAAAAAGTTACTGTAGACGAAAAATAGAAGCCGATATATCTGTGGGCATTTCTTTCTCTTTGTTAAAGAGTGGGTGGTGTGGTGGCAGTTCCTGTTCTATGTTGTAGGTGATTTATTGAGGCCATATGACCAATTGACCTTATTAGTAATTTAAGAAAGAATCAGTCATTGAAGGTAAAATATACAGGATGGGGATTTAGCAACACAAGTTTTCTAGTCTCAGAAGTAAAGTACATGGTCAGCATTAGACTGTTGGTCAAAGAGATTGGATAGCAAATGACCCTAAATAATGACATAAAATTAATTTGTGCTAGGCACAAAACAAATTCCATAGATAAACATGGATCAGTTAGAAGAAAAAAAGGAGATTCTTTAAGAAGTAATGAAGCATTAGTCCAGTCTGTGGCTTTGGAAAAACCTTTGCATTGTTGAATTTGAGTGTCTCTATTGATGTGGAAATCATGTCTGGGACCTGTTAGCTCCATGATCCCAAAAGCTGACTTGTGTGTCCTGTGTCTTTTTATCAAGTTAGATCTTGGGAATAATTTGAAGGAGAAAAATATGTGCCATCTGGTTATGCAGACAGAAAGAGCGTTTTGTCTTAAATCACTGGTCCCCTGGTCCAGCAGGCATCGGGATCCTCTGGAGGGGCTAGTAAAGCAGATTTCTGGGCCACAGACCCAGGGGTGCTGATTGATGATCTGGAGCAGGGCCTGGGAATCTGCATTTCAGATGATTTTCTGGGTGCTGCTGATGCTACTGCCCTGGAAGTCACATTGGCAGATCTTCAGGTCTTGGATCTTCAGTTTTCCCACTAACTTGGATTTTTATCATTTGCCTGTGAATCAGCAAGAAATGATCCTCTTCAGATGTACTGGTTAGGATGCTTCATAGAATAAAATGAAATACAAAGACTGAATAAAGTTA